>PVIY010057808.1:0-12718 GCA_004026745.1 Myrmecophaga tridactyla
GCAGAGAGGGGAAGGGTGGTGAGACTGCTCATCATGTTGGCTGGAGAGAGAGGCCACATCTGAGTAACAAAAGAGGCCCTCCTGGGGGTGACTCTTAGGCCTAAATTTTAAGTAGACTTGACCTATCCTTTGTGGGGTTAAGTTTCATATGAACAAACCCGAAGACTGAGGGCTCAGCTTATAGCTTTGGTTGTCCGCTACATATGTTTACTTTTAAAACATGGATGTGGCGTTTATTTTTCAAATGTATCCAGTGGAATTATACCCCAGCCATCACTCTTTTTTTAAAAGTACAAATAAGGCCTTCTTTAACATTTAGAAAGTTTATGTTTTGCCTTTTTTTTTTCTTGAAGACCTATCCCTTCTCTCTGAATGTAAGTAATAATATAACATGTTCTTAAACTAGAAACTGTTTATCACACTAACATAGTTCTCTGCCACAGCACCAAATAATTTGAAAATGTTAAATTAGTTTTATTTTCTATGACCATACATTTCTAAGCATTAATATTTTTTCCTTTTGGTTGAAGTTATCATTACAGTTAGTATACGGTTGGCCAAGACAACATACATATGTAATGAATTTTGCTATTATTTATATGGAAAGTACATTTTTATTGGAAGTGCATCTTTTAGTAAGCTGAATGGGCTCATTTCCCTCTCATCTCATTGCTTTGTAGATCTGGGATTATGATTTATTTTTAGGATGATATATGGTTAGATTAATTTTATTCCTAGTTTATATTTCCATAGATATAAACATTGAGAAACTGTTCAGATAAAATTTATAAGAATGGTAATGAAAGAGTTTTACGCAAGTATTGTTGTTGTGTGTGTATGTGTGTGTGTGTGTTTAAAGACCTTCAATTTTATTTGTCAGAAATTTTTGTTGTTGCTTATTAGATTTATTTTCCAGCTTTTAATGTTTTCCAGGTTCTAGCTAGTCGGTAGCATCACTTTATTATTAGCAGTTTATGATTTACAAATACTTGAACATTTATCATCTCACCTGATCATTACGTGAGGCAGGCATATATATATCTCATCTTCCTTTTATAAATGAGGAAATTGAGCTTAGAGAAGTTAGGTTAGGTGTTTTACCCAGAGTCATAGAAACTCTCTAGGAAATGTGCCAAGACAGTACTGAACTTCTGCCTCCAAACCCGGTGTTCATTTTACCATATCAGGTTATTCAAACTATTGTCAATTTTATGATACATTTACCAATATAATCATCACATCCTTTTATTTTTATCAAAAACTTCAAGCCACCATTTAGGTAATTTTATTCTGTATTATCTCTGTAGAACCTGTTTGTCAGAGGAAGTACTTATTTTCAAACCAGGGGGCAAGATTTCACATTTGGTCAGAAAAAAGTCTGACTAATTTTTCAGTTCAAGCAATTAGAAATAAATTATAGCATACATCTTGTAAGGCACAATATTAAAAGCAGTCAAACTTAAATGTCATAGATATAATTTGTTCGTTGTTATAGTAGGTTAAAAAAAAATCTGGCCAATGAGTCAATATACTAATTGTTAATACTTAATTTGAAGTAAAGCTATGTAATATGTACCTAATATTATGCTATTTATGAAGATCACATTATTTTGAAATGCATCAGATTCCTGCAGTAAATATTATACTACATGTATTGAACTCTGGTATTTAGTACTTTTTTTAATATTTAAGTAAGAATCAAGCATAAAATCAGAATCAGACACCATGATAAAAATTTTCCTATTTATTTAATAAAAAAAGGAAAAATGTATATGCCTAAGTACTAATAGGTAAGTCCACTGCTAGCAAATGTATTTTTGTTAATAGGAGGTAGAAAGTATTAAATATTTTATAGTATATATAAAGTAGGATTGACTAAGTATTATAAATATTTCATGATATGATAAAATAGGTTGTAAATACTTTATTCAGCATCTCACACACAATCTGATAGTATGTAGAATTTTTATCTATGAGTATTATCCAATGTATCTAGAAAAACATTGGCAGTCCAAAAAAATATTCTGTTTGTTTTAAAAAGAATTAGCATTACTAAGATTGGAAAGTCCTTTTTTTCTTACTAAGCACCCACCCCAGGGATGAGTATCAAGAATAGCTGAAAAATTGTTTTAAATTTTAAACACAAACACCCGTTTTTTAGAGTTCAACAGTAATAATAACTAACCTTTCTATATAGGCACCATTCTAGGTATTTAGAATATATTAATCACTTAATACAACAACCATTTTAGGTAGCTATTATTCCCATTTTACAGATGACATAAATGAAGAACATTAAAGGTAGAACTTTGAGTCAAACCTACAATCCCCACTTTTATCTGTTATATCATGCAGCTTCTCTCTTCAAAATTTCTTACTGTTTTTGCATTGTTCTTATGGGACTTTCTTGCAAAATAAATGGCTTCTTTGATAGTAATGGTTAGGGTCTTCATAAAAGCAAAATGATGAAGTAAATTTATCCATACTCCCTCCACCTTACTTTTCAACATTTCAGAATTAAGAATATTCCAATGAGAGTCAATTCTGTTTTTCACAACTTTAGCTGAAACATAGATAAGCAAGAAAAAAGAAAGGCCTATAGAGTTAGGTTGTCTTGATTAATCATTTAAAGAAATAGGACTTTCCCCTTTGTTTGGCACCTAAGTTTTTTTTGTTCAGGGTGGAAGGCACCTTTGGGCAGTGTGTCATAGTAAGATTTAGGATAAGTTAAAGGTTATGTTGTTTCCTTTGTAAAATTTAACACAGGTGTTTTCTTAGGTTGATGAGTTTTAGAAAATAGAATACTCATGGAAGTTGAAGATCTGGAAATTGATTGCCTTAAAAACCCTTTTGTATGGGAACCCCTGGAAAGTCTTCTATATATGTACCTAGTTTGAAGCCCAGGAAAGATTACAGTTCTCAAAAGTCTGAACTCTCTTGAATTTAAAAAAGCTAACCTTCACAAGGGATTTGCTCCCTAAAGACTAGTTGTGTTTATTACCAGTGTAGCTGTATCTAGGGAACAGTGAAGATACCTTTTATTGAGCATCCCCAAGGATATGGTCACCTAGAATTTTGCCTGAAGGTACTGTAATACTAAGAATTAAACTGAACGTCTTTTTTAAAATATTGGGGCCCTGTAAATGACAGAGTTCTTATGATGCTAAATTATTTTCTGTGAAGAGTTTCTTGCTTCTTGGTTTAAGTGATTCATACCTTGAAAGCTCTGTTAAAACAGAATAAATTAGGATATAGCATTCCGTCTCCATTTCGTGGTGGTGATAGGAGTTACTCCATGTGCATTTCTACGGTGGATTTTAGGCTGGGTTTTTTTTTTTTCTATTTTTTTTAACTTTTTAAATTGTGTAATTTAACATATTTACAAAGCAAAGAAAGAAAATAGCAATAATTTTCAAAGCATTCTTCAACAAGTAATTACAGGACAGATCCCAGAGTTTGTCATGGGCTACCATACCATCATCTCAGAGTTTTCCTTCTGGCTGCTTTAGAACACTGGAAGCTAGAAAGAATACATATTTTTTTATCTTCACAATCAACTTTTTTCTTTCTTTTTTGTGAGAAATAACATACATACAAAAAAAATAATAAATTTCAAAGCACAATGCAACAATTAGTTGTAGAATGGATTTCAGAGTTTGGTATGGCTTACAATTCCACAATTTTAAGTTTTTACTTCTAGCTACTCTGAGATACTGGAGACTAAAAGAAATGTCAGTATAATGATTCAGCAGTGATACTCATTTGTTAAACCCTACCTTCTCTGTATAACTCCACAATCATCTTTGATCTTTCCCCACCCTTTAGGGATATTTGAGCTATGGTCATTCTTTTTCATGTTGGAAGGGGCTGTCAGTAACATGGGGTAGGAAGATGGAACTACAAATGTTCTGGAGAGGCTGGCCCCTTTAGGTTTCAGGACTTAACTGATCCAGGGACCTATCTGGAGGTTGTAGATTTCTGGAAAGTTACCCTAATGCGTAGAATCTTTGTAAGATCTTATATATTGCCCTAGGTGTTCTTTAGGATTGACTGGAATGGTTTTGGTTGGGGGTTGGCAAGTTATGATAGGTAGCAATGTCTAACTGAAGCTTATATGAGAGTGACCTCCAGAGTATAAGCTGGGAGAGTTTATCATATTCTACTATATGTTATCTAAAGGATATGAAGAAAGAGGAGTCTTTCAAACTCTCACCATTCGCATTTTTTAAAGGGAATGATGTGGCTCTCAGCCTCTTTCTAGCCATAACTCTAATCTCTGGAATGTCTTTTTGTTTCTTCTTATTGTATATACATATGTATACATTTAAAATGCAATGCTAATTGTATGTTGAGAAAGTACTTCACTTTTTAAAAAGTCCTTAAGTTGAAGAAGAGTTTCTTTCCCATAAAACCTTTTTCTGTCAACCTATATTTAATCATAAACTTCTTAATATAATTTTACTTAAGCTCTAAATTAGTCACATTTTCATTTTAACTAGGCTGTTATTAGAGGAACATGCCTCTCTGAATTTACTCTTTCAAGATACAATTTTTTTGTGTATTGCCTGAATTTATTTTACAATGATTTTTACTTTCTTAGATGAATTTGTGATAGCTGCTGTTTTGTCTACGTTAAATAATGTTTCAGCAAAGCTAGTATATTTTTCCTTGACTCCTTTAGTCATGGTGGGAAGTTCAAACCTTCACTAATCTACAGTTTAATTTTTGTTTCTTCTACGCTCAAATTATATTCTCCCATACTTTTTTCTTACTATAGAGATAAATTATATTTATTAGTGTTAATTTAAAAGGTTACCTGAAAAACAATAAGAGAGCATCAGACGACTACCATGTAATTTTGATGAGACAGGCTTCATAGTCCTTCCAATATTATGAAATGCTCTTGAAAATCTCTAATATGTTCTTGGGATTTTTTTTTCTTTTTTTCAAAGTAGAACTATAAGATTTTTCTTATAAGGATGTTTATTTTGCTTAATAAAATGTTTTCACTTTTAATTAAAATTTATTTTCCATTTATGACCCTTGTGGATTTTAATTTTTTAATCTTGATTTTGCCAGATTAATTAAATAATGAAAACATCTTTTTTTTTTTAAAGGAAAGTATTATACAGTTTACCAATTGTGCGTTTTCCAAAGATCTACCCTCTATTGGCTTATCCTGCAAGAGAGCCAGTCCCATTTACCTTCTTCAGACACACATCAGGCAATAGGCTAAAGCTCAAATAACATACTCTCTCAGAAAATGCAGTTTTCTGTAATTGTCATATTTGAAGGGCCATAGTTAATGTCTCTTTTTTTTCTTTTTTGAGCATCTGCTGTGTACAGAGAACTATGTTGAATACAGTTCTTTTCTTTAACTGTCATTCTTTTTCCGTTATGGGACCTGAGTTACCATCAAGGTGGCATTAGCAGAAGGAAGGTACCAAGTATCTGTATATGTGTTGTATGCTGTACAAATTCAGTTCAGTAGAAATGATCACTGACCACCAAGAATGCCCAGTCCCAAAGGAAGTATACCACAAAGGCCCTAAGGTCAAAGAAGGTAAACATGTTTAGAGTGTAGAAAAATGTTCAGAGAATATCACTGCAGTTTCCTAAATATAATGTGTGTACCACTTGGTACGTTTTTCACACTTAAACCTGTTAGTTCATAATAAAGCTGCTTTTACTAAACTGCTTGGCAGAGATTCTCTAACTGTTCCAGTTTTAATTATAATTTGCTAATATTAATATGCATGCTGGGATGTTCTTTGGAATGTCAGAATTCTTTCTCACTTTTAATGCAATGTCAAAATTTTATTTCTCGTCTTTCCTGTTGGTTTGACTCTTGTGTTTGTGCTTTCCACTTTACAGGCATGCAGTTTGGTGAATATGTTAATAATCAAGCTAGCTCTGCACCAACTCCCTTGTCATCAACTTCCGATGATGAGGAAGAGGAGGAGGAGGATGAGGAAGCAGGTCTGCTTTAGCTTTACATCAGCTCTTGATCTTTTCCTACTCAAGTTTTCATTTCCAAAGTCTTAGTCTTTTAAAAAAGTGTCTTTATAGATTTAGCACAATGAACTTATTTGGTTTGGGTTTTAGAAGGTTGGGTCACTTGAAAAGAAGTGTTTCATTTGTTTGTTATTCCTCCTTTGGACATCTTTACCATTTCATAAATAATGGAACGCATCTTTCATGACGGAAGAGTCCTTTCTCTTTCAGAAATACATTTCCTCCGTGTTACATGCAAAAGAATGAGCCCTGACTGAAGCCTTGGGCTGATTGATGATTACTGTAGCACCTTTTTAGGAAGATTTTCTGCTTTTCATGCTACTTTAGTCTAATCAAAACATAGGTTTTATAATAGTGATAGAGGAATAGGACAGTGTTTCTATGAGGTGATTTATGCCTTTCATATGATAAACTTAGAAGGCTCAGAATTTGTAGTTACATTCCTGCTTCATGAAGTAGTAGTTCACATCTTGCTAGTTGAAGAATTTGTGTATCTGGTTGTCAGTTACAACCTGAATAATATCTTTTTCTGCCTTTGATAGATAGAATATTGGAGAAAAACAAGCTGTTTAGTTCCTGCATTAATTCTAGTGGTTTAAGACTGAATCGATAAGTGATGATCGTTACTGTACATGACCATGAATGTCCTGTTATCTTTATCACTGACTGGAAGGATGCCCTCTACAAATGATCCATGTAACCAAAGTTTCTGTTAACTGTGTATGTTTTCATATTCAAATCCTTATGCATGATTTGAGAAGCCTGAAGGGAGAAGGTGCTAGATGAGATATAATTGTTCTTATGTAAATACCTTTCGTTCTGAAAATTTTTGTAACTTTTAGTTTTAATATAATTTCAAATTTATAGAAAAGTTATGAGAAGAGTAAACGAACCTCCTATGTAGCCTTTATCCAGATAAACCATTTTTACCTCACTTGCTTTATAATTTTGTTAATCTATATTGTATTTTTTCTATACTATTTGAAATTAAGTTGGAAACATGAACTTCTACCACTAAACACGTCAGTATATATTTCCTAAGAATAGGGACAATATAGTTATCAGGAAATTGAATATTGATAATAGTAAATCTGTTACGCAGTCCGTATTCAAATCTCAACAGTTGTTTTAATAAGAACTATTACAGCTGTTTTCCCGGTCCAGGATCTGACCCAGGATCATGCATTACATTTAGCTGGTGTGTTTTATTTAGATTCCTTTAATCTGGAACAATTCTCTAGTCTTTCTTTGTCTTGACTTTGACATTTTTGAAGGGGATAGGTCAGTTATTTTGTAGAATGTCCCTCAGTTTGGCTTTATTTGATGTTTCCTCATGATTAGATTCAGATAATACATTTCTGGCAGGATTAACCCTGAAGTAATCTTACGTTCTGCGTGCATATCATATTCCAGGTACAGTGTCAGTTTGTTCCAGTATTGATATTAACTTTGATCATATGCTTAAGGTGGTATCTGCCAAATTTCTCCACTGTAAACTTACTGTTTTCCCCTTTTAAAATTTATAAGTAATTAGTGGAGAGATTCTTTGAAATATGAAAATATCCTGTCCTTTACCAAACTTTTTACCCATTAATTTTAGCATTCATTGATGATTTTTTAACGCCAATATTCCTTTTATGACTCGATATTTTATTGTAAGGAGGAGCTTTCCCTTCTCCAGTGATTTCTTTGGCACCATATTAACTCATGAATTCTTATTTTATCCCATGGGTTACGTTTCATTACTGTCATTATTTATTTTGATGTCATCTTGTCCTAGACTAGGCCAGTGCCAACTCCTTCAAATTGGTTCTGATATCTTTTTAAAATGTCCCATGAGCTTTTGAACATTTGCTTTTAGGTACTTTAGGGTGTTCCTAATTCATCTTGTACATATCCTGTTACAATCCTAGAATTAGGCATTTCTCCAAGCATCCCTGGTTATTCTAGTGGAGAAGACCTGATTGTAGTGTGTGCCTACTGATAGGCCATTGCTCCCAGGCCCTAAGTTTTTTTTTAATGTGTATATTATTCAGATCCTAGGCATATCTCACTCTTCTGTCTCATGGGCCTTATTTTGCAGTTTTCAAACGTATGTCATTTTGTATAGTAGTTTTTTGGTTTTTTTTTTTTGCATGGGTAGGCACTGGGAATCTAACCCAGGTCTCCAGCATGGCAGGCAAGAACTCTGCCTACTGAGCCACCATGGCCCACCCTTGTATAGTGTTTTTATCAGGCTAAATTACTTCCATTTTTATCCTGCTTACAAATAGGTGAAATTGTTGAACATTCCATTTGCCTAAATTGGAAAAAAATTGAGAGATCAAAAAGATTTAGCTTTTATGGACTTTTTACCTTTCTCGTTGTCTTATTTAACTGATTTTTTTTTCATGAATATATTACAGATTAAAAATGCCTTGATTTGGACACTTAACATTTAGACTTTTATAAAACCGTACATTTTTGAGGACTGACTGTATTCCAGTCCCAGAACTAAAGAGCAAATAGTTTTGTTTTTTTTTTTGGCTTTTGTGTCAGTTTTTCTAGATTCAAATTCTAACTTTGTCACTTACTAACCTTGTGACCTTAAGCAAGTTTCTTAAACTCATTGAGGCTCAATTTACGAATCTGTAATATAGGAATAATAATAGTAACAATTTCAAACGGTTGTTTTGAGGATGGACAGTTTTCTTTGTAAGAGCTTAAGAGCAGTACCTGGCAAATGGTAAGTACTGAAAGAGGTTAGCTGTCATTACTAATATTAAGATTGCATCCTTATGTCAATTTAACCTTTACAACAATGTGCATGTTAGACATAATCGTTTCCATTTTATAGATACCTGTGGCCCAAATAGGTTAAGTAACACTTATTAAAAATCACACAACTACTAAGTGGCAGAGTGGAGATTCAAATTGAGGTCTATTTGTCTGCAGAAAAGTAGGAAAAGGAAGGAGTCTTCAACTCCTAGTGAGAGAAGCACACTATGGATTAGAACAAAAACGAGCCCAAAGAAAACAAATCTTTGATTTTTTTTCTATTTTGCTTACTAGTGATACTATTCCTGTGTCAAAAGGAAAAAGAAAAATTTGTAAGGCATAGGCACTGTGTAGCTTTATTTTTTTATATTTCAAAAATATTTCCTAATTGCATTATAGAAATAAATACTAATGCAGTAATTTAGTAATTTAAAAGTGCACATAAAAATACTTTCTTCAGTTCTCCATTCTTAATGGATTTAAGGTAGCTACTAGTCACCTAAGTTTATTTTAAATATCTAAATTGAAAGTGGTGTATGTATTTAATGGCAGTAAGGTGCTCGTAAAATAATTGATCATATATATTGTACATGTCTTTTTCTCCATTCAGGGCTAATGTCATGATGAAGTCTTATGACTTAATACTAACTTCAGTAGAGAGCTACAGCATTGCTGCTTAATCAGTTTTGTTTTGCTGTGTTTAAAATTATTTACTCTTTTAAGAATCAGTTCTACTTCCCATCCTCCAGTAATTAGAACCATGTTGGGCACTTAGTAGACATTCAGTTAATAATATTTGTTAGCTGATGAAATGACTGATGATTGCTGCATGGGATAGGGGAACTGACAGGGAGGATGTCTCCTCCCAAGAAAAGAGCTCTGATCTTTCATTATTTGTAGGTAACTTATTCACCTGTTCTTTTAGTACCTTCCATTTTCAGACTAATTTGGTTTCCTAAGGAAGTTTTTGGGAATTTTGTAGTACTAACCATCTTGCCTCTAATTAATAAGTGGGAGTATTTTCAATATTGTTCTATAAATTTAATCTTTTTTCCTGAGCTCTCCAATTTAATAACATGGCAAGTAAAGGGAGAGAACCTTGTTTATATTCCCCAAATTTCCCAAATGTTGCTTAATTGTATTGTGAAAAAATAATTTCTAATGTAGTGAATCATTTTCTTCCTATAATGTGAAATTCATAAATTTGCCTTTTTAGGTTCCTTGCTAAAATGCGCCTTCTTCATTCTATTTGATATCTTTAACATGTGGATAATTTAACTATACAGTTAAACATACATAATTTCATTGTACAATAAAACTATTCGTTAAACATTAGAAAGAGTGCTGAAATGAAAAGTAACCTTTAGGCTTTTTTCATGGCCAGCAGAAACAATTATATCAACCAAATTTTTCTATCCAGATAATTTTACCACATTTTAACTTAGTAGAAAACTACAGGTATATATACTCTAGCATAGCTCCCTTTGCCATATATAATGATTTCCTCCATAGAATCCAATTTCACATACAAACTTTGATCCCAAATGCTAAATTACTCCTATTCTCTTTTTTCAAAAATGGCTAGGTTTATTGTTGTTTTTTACCCTGTCCACAAAATCTTTAGTTTTATAGGTGTTGTTGATCTCAGGTTATCCTAGGTTATACAATGAAGTAAAAGAGATAAGGTCTCAAAGTTTATGATTTTAAAAAGGCTACAACTATTATATTTTCTATTCTTCATCCCCTCCAGTGTTAATTGTAATTAGGAGGAGAAAAGCATCATTTAGGATGTGAAACGGGAGGTAAAGAATACACGATAATAGTCGCCACAGTATTATTTACATGTTGTGTTCCTCTGTGCCCTTTTGACTATTCCGCAAAGTAATAAGACTGTCCAACTGACATTTTTACTAGAACCCTCGTGTTATTGATTCATAGTTTGTAAAAATAAATCATATTTTTATTGACTGCAAATGAAAACGACAAAGCAGAGGGAAAGAAAACCTAGCTTTAAAATGGATTTTATTTTTTTAAACCTTGCTCAGTTACAGTAACTTTTTCATGTATAAAGAGGTAAAAGAAAGTGAGTGCCTCAGATTGGTACAGGAATTACTTATAAGTGTCTCTGAAAAGTAGGTATTTGGAACTCTATTTTTTTAAACATTTTACAGGTATTCATTGCCTGTATGCTTAAGACTTTTGTATGTTTACTTTATGTGGTATTGTTCTCCAATTTCAAAAAAATTTATTGAGCAATGATACCGCGTTTGAACTTTCTTTTTGAAAAAACTTTGATTTTAATTCTAATTGTATATCCAACCACCTAATGATATTTTTAATTATAGGCTACCAATAAGCTTCCTTATTAAAATTTCTTCATTATTTAAAATGTTAAAAAATTACTCATGTGAAAACTAAAATATGATTTTGTAGTAGGACAGTCTTATGTTTTGCTGGAAGCTTCTAAAAGTTCAGAATTGTTGTAAAATAAACTTAAAACTTAATAAAACTTGTGCAACTATCCAGTCTATCAGGTCCCCATAAATGACTGTATCTTAAATTCTTCTCTTCTGTTTAATCTTATTAAATCACAAGTATTCACTCCTTCAGTGGTGAGTGCTAGAGTTAGACCTTTTGTTAGAGTTAGGTGCAGTACTTCAGATAAATACCATAATGCTTGTATTGTTAGGAGTACTAACTTGAAAATGGGAGTGAAAGGGAATAAGCAGTGAAATAAAAATTGAGACGTGGAATAAAGTGAAGGAGGGAAAAAAACAAAGATTAATTCCCACTTCAAGGTGTGTTCAACCATAGTCCCTGAAGATACTGTCAGGTAAAGTTCTGTCACCTGCTGTGGATACTCCAAATAGCCCTATCTCTAGGGAATTTTTAGATTGGAAAGAGGCTAGAGGGCAATGGAAGCCTTTCTCCCATGCCTGTGGTAATGTGACAGTCTGAAGCTGTATTTTGGGAGTGATGTTGGAAAAAGCTTTTTGATTTTTCATAGTTTTAAGGTTCTGGTCAATTTTTGTTTGATTTTTCATAACAGCCTGGTCCCACATCCAATATAATGATATATTTATAATTTGTTTGGATATTTTAAAAAGTAATGTTGTATTTTGACCATAGAAAAGTTAAATCTGTTCCTGTAGATAACATGACAGTGTTGTGTTAACCTGCTTAGTTCTAACTTCCAAAGAGAATTCTTAAAAGGGTTCAGACCCATCTTTCCCTTTTATTTGTCATGCTGTTATTTTATAAATTTAATGCATGTCATGGGTCTGTGGAGGATGTATAGGAAGGATATCAGAGTCCTGCCATTAAGAAAATAAATCATTTGGAAGTTTTGGGTATTCATATCCATCAAAAAGAAAATGGGGGTGGGCCACGCTGGCTCAGTGGCAGAGTTCTTGCCTGCCATGCCAGAGACCCAGGCTTGATTCCTGGTGCCTGCCCATGGCAAAAAAAAAGAAAGAAAGAAAAAGAAAATGGGGTAATGTATTTGCAGGTAATACCTGTTATGTAACATCCATCTTGCAACACATCCTCTATGTATAATTGCTATAGCAGGAAACTCCACCTTTCTGTACAGCACAAGGAGCTAGAATGGAAGGAGGTTTGGCACCCATGACCATGGTTATAATTCAAATGTACTTTAATTAGAAATAGTGTTCAAATTGTGAGTAGATGTCTAGGCTACCACCAGGTCACTTAACTGAAATGCTACATATTTATAAAAGCATTTTTTTCCTAGCTCCATTGCAAATGAGTAGTAGTTAATTCATAATATGAATTATGGATTTTATAAATACCTATAAACCAACTTGGGATAACATGTACCAGTTTATTCATTATTTCTCTGAAAAAGTATATGCTGAGTTCCAAATAATCAATTTAAAAACAAATTATTTAATAATTGCCCCATTTGTAAGCTTGATTTAAAAAT
>PVIY010057809.1:0-12727 GCA_004026745.1 Myrmecophaga tridactyla
ACATACTCTGCAGCTTGAGAGACAAAGAGGTGAAACAATGCCTTACATAGAACTTGAAATTGTGTTCACATATTCTAATTAAAATTCACTGTGAGGTACAGAAGTAACAAATTGTGTAATAGGCAATGTAACCTGTATTGGTCACTTTTTATCCTTGTCTTTCTGCAACCATGGGGATGAACAAGAATTAATGAAGGAGAAGCATGAAGATATATTCCTTCCATATTTTCAAATTTAAATCTATCTGGGGGGTGTGTTGGGATCAAACTCGATTGTGGTTACAAGGGAATTCAGTACTGTATGATCATGTGCAGTGCTCGGTCAGTTGAATTTGATCAGATGCCTCTATGCCAAACCCTAAGTTTTAGCTTCTCCCTTATCTGTACCTGTAATTTAATATATGACACCAAGAAGTCTGTTAACTCAAAATACTTTGCAATTCTGCAACCCACAGTATGACCTTGGCACCTCTCTCTTGCTCTCTCTCTCTCTTCTAAGCAACCATTTTGTCTATATCAGTGGATATACTAAGTAAGGAAAATTTTTTCATGTCAATGATAGGACCATTTAGGATTTTACATTTTTATTATTTCCTTTCGATATTATCTTGGCTCCTGTCTGTCTGTTTTGGCTCATGTGTTGTTACATTCCTTATCTATCTGAAAAACAATATGTATATAGATATATTTTTTGGCATGGGCTGGTTCCAGGAATCAAACCCAGGTCTCTGGCATGGCAGGCAAGAATTCTGCCACTGAGCCCATGTTGCATTGCCCAATATATATTTTTAAAAGTCTTTTTCTACTGCTTTTTACATCTTTGACAATAGTTTTATTTTATGATGAATTGTGTTTCTGCCTTTCTTCATTTGGTGACTTCTCAAATTGTGTTCACAAGAGTATTTACCATAGTTTGATTAGGATCCTTTCTAAGCATTGATTTGCTGATTTTACTCAGAGGAAGTAAAAAAAGATAATCCCATGGTTTGGACTATGCTGCATGTTTAGTGAGAGTTGGGTGTAATAAATATCATTTCATACTCATCATCTATTTCATACAGTGCTCTATTGGCTTACATGAATTTTCCCATTTACTTTTTATTATAGTCTATATAATGTCCATAGGAATTTACTTACATGATTTGGAAATTGGACAGTTTGCTTGGTACACCATCATGGAAAATAATTATCTGCATGGTAAATAATATTGAATGGAAGTAACTAACTTGAAAAAAGAAAATGCTGCATGGTATAGTGTTATGATAGCATAAATATTACTAAATGGTTCATTTAAAATTAAGATAAATTAATTAAGGTATACATGTATTTGCAAATATGAGCTATGGACATATGAATATAGACCATTATTTTCTAACCCAAGAAAAAAAGTATTTTGGAGGGAGCTACAGTGAAATATTGATATTAGTTATTGGTAGTAACTGAAATTATTGAAATTTCTGTTTTCTTTTGCTTTGTTTTTTGCTTATGTGGCCTCCCCAAATTATCTTTCTAAATATGTATAACTATTTTAAGAGAAGACTGCAAATATTTTAATATCTAAATTTGTGAAAACAAGCTGGTTTTAAATATAAACTAATTACTACTACTTTTAAAGAAACTTACTATGTCTTCTGATTGTTTCTCAAATGAGGAACAAAGAGGGGTATAGCATAATAAGAGGTAAAGTTTTAGTATTTGGAAAGTCAGTCTCTTTAAGTCATTATCAGGTAGACATATAAGTTATAAAACAAAATTTAATAATTTTGTAGAATATGAAAAATTATGTTAGGAACTGGATCATAACTGATTTTAAAGGATATTTGGTAGATCAATATAATCTAAAATATTATAGAGTAATTATTCATAACATTAAGTAAAAATCTAGAGTAAGAAAATTAGGATAAAATTTTAGACACACTAGGTGTGTTTATGCAAAATAAATTCAATTCGTATTTTAGGTTAAGACCCTAAGAAGATGAACATTTTGAATTTCCATGATGTAGGGACTAAGAAATACATTAATAAAAATTCAAGGGTAGAGGAAAATAAAAATAAAAATTTCTATTTAGAATATTCCCTCTCCTGAAACAAAATCATGTCCAGGTGGCTTGATTGGGAACCAGTAAACATTTAAGGAAAAAACAAGTAATCAATTCCCTACAAACTTTTCCAGAAAACTGAAAAGGATAGTATGTTTCTCAAAATGCACACACAGAGGTTGAAATGTGATAAATATATTATGAGGAACTTGGGTCATAGTATTTTAAGGGGACAAGCACAAGACTGTGCACTAAAGCTATATATTGAAATGGCATTGGTTATAGCTGAGAGTTGAAGGCAAAAAAATTTATTGTTACAGAGTAGCTATGTGAATTTTTTCTTTGATATGTGAAATTTGTTAGGTATATGTATATTATGGAACATAATGCAGAAACAAACAAAAATTTGTCACAAGGTGGATACTTTTAAGAAATTAAAGTGATTTAAAATGTAGCATTAAGATTTACAGCACAATAACATAAATGCATGGTAGAACATATACACAAAAATGTTACATTTTACAAACTCAGTAGAATACATATTAGGGTGGGAAAGAAGAATAGGGATAGAAATTGGACAGAATGGAAAACATGAAATATTGAAATGTAAAAAAGGAAAATATAATAAAAAGAAGTCTTAAACAGGCAGCTTGTGGCCACTCATGATGTAAAAATAAGTAGGAATAATGAATTTCTGTCTTGAGATCAAAAAGGGAAAAAAATAAGGCCAATAACCAATACAAAAAATTTCAATTTCTATTTCAATGTACTTATGTTTTAAATAATTCAGTAGGGAAACATTTAGACACTTCTCCATCCCATTTGAGGAGACTACAGTAGAGGCAAGAGAATGTTTACTCACCTGTGTTAAAGATATTTTTCATCCACAACATTGCTTATTAAAAGGGAATGTTAACCAAGAGTAAAAAGTAGGAACTTACAAAATAAATAAATGATTAAACAAATTAACAGATAAGGAAGTAAGTCAGTATATAAATATTTGCTCACTGGTGAGCACAAATTGTCCTGAACAATTAATAGACACCCCAAGGAATTTTGTGAAACTTTCAAATGCTTCAAGGATAATTAACAAATGGATTAACATCTCCTAAGGGAGAATCTTAAAGTGTGAAAAAATATCATAAATTGTTCTCACTATGCCCTATTAAGCACATGGGGAAGCTGATATAGAAGATTCATTACAGGTAAAAAGATAAAAAATTTCATCTGATGTCATAGTTTACCATTATCTGTAATGTTTCCATGGTGTTTGCTTGGTCCTATTTTTATACAATGGAAAAGCCCTAGTAAAATATCAGGATTTTGATTTTCTGTGTGCATTCTACTATTCAATAATTCCTGAACAAAATAGGACCTCTATCTTTTTATCTTCATATTAATTTTTCAACTATTTTGCATCTTTTAAATATCATCATGACAGTGTTTATCTCATATTTTTGATCTATATAAATAAGTATATAATAACAGAGGTCAAAACAAGAGCAAATAAAGGATTAAAAAAATTATCACAGAATTCTAAAGGGGCAGATATTCTATCCCAATTTTGAGTCCCTCCAAATTTTTTGTCATTTAATGGCTCTAAGTTCTTCAATGTCTTTCTCAAAATTAATTCAATATTTAATGTATGCTGAAATAAATGTAAGAAGGTACATTAAAGATAAGAAATACTCAACAAAGTTAGTTAACTATGAAAAAGTGCAGGTAATTTCCACAAAATTCCAAAGCTGGTAAGAGGCATCTTTCTGCCTTCCTCACAGGAAAATCTATTTACCAATGTAATTTTGTTTCTTAAGTGTTTCATCATTACAACTAAACAAGATTTATATTGCTTTTTATAATATGTTAGAAAGTGATATTGACACTCACTGACAATATTTTTTCTAAGTGTAATTTCTAGCAATGCTCAATTTGACATTTCTAGCATAAGTGTTTGCATGGGGATAAGATTTGATATCAAAAAGTCAAAACCTTCAAGCAATGTTTTATGTGAGGTCAGTGTGATATACCTGAATCACTTTGACACATTACTGTTATAAGTTTTATTTTTTGTCTGGTTGCTTGGAGCTTACTCAGAGCCTACTGTCACTGCTTTTTTCATTGTAACTAGGATCATTTCTTTTTTTATTTTTTAAAGTGAGTACTGATGGCCACAATTTCTTAAACCAATAATTTATACTCTCCTTATATTACTTCATTTGTTTCTTGATCTGTGATTTATTAGAGTTTAATTTGCATATTTATTTGATTATATTTATGCTTATTTGCAGTATAGTGTGAAGAAACCCCTTTTGGAGAAATTCCATGTGGCTTAATGTGCTGAAGGCTTTAAAATAACAAGAAATCCATCCTTATCCTCAATGCATTTTATTTTTCCACTATGTTGCTGGGAAATATAACAATTTTTCACCTATTTTCTCCCATAATGTAAACAATTTCTTTTATCAAAAGGAGTTTTTATGAAGCTTTTAAATATAAAAACAATGTCAATGTTCTCACTTTCTCCCAATTTGTGCAAATTTCCTATTTTTCCAAGGTTCCTTCATGAAAAAATATATTTGCTCTATTACAAACAAGTCTCCATGAATCAGTTAAAATAAAAATGCTCCTGAGAGGAAATATTTTAACTAAACTTATATTTAAGTAAAGTTATATTAAAATATGGTAAATAAAGTCAATGAAAGATAATAAAAAAGAATGCCACTTTGATGTAGAGTTTTGGTCATGGTGTCTGGGATAGAGGAGAACTGCTGTGGTCACTTACATGGAGAGCACCCTTCTCAGCCTGCTCAGCACCATGGCTCTGACAATGAAGTCAGGTCACTTCAGAGAATATGAATAAATATAAATAAAAGAAATGCCTTTCATGAGACTTAATGTCATCACTAAAAAATGAAAATACGCAAAACAAATAAACATGATGTACTTGATATTTGAGAGGTACTTCCAGGTGCCACAAACACAGGAAAACATTTAATCCTCACTTATCTTCCTCAACAACCACAGAAGGAAGTGTTGATTTTGAAGATGTGGTTAAAGAGATTTAGAAAACTTCCACCATATGCCAAAGCACCCCTTTGTATATGGCACAAATGGCGGTATACAGAGACTTTATCTCTCTATTATCTATCTATCTATCTGTCTGTCTGTCTATGTATGTATGTATGTATGTATGTATGTATGTATCATCTATCTATCTATCTATCTATTGATCTATCTATCTCTCTGTCTGCCTCTTTCTGTGTATCTATCTGTCTGTCTGTCTATCTATCCATCCAAACATCCATGCATCCATCCATCTTTCTATCCATCTAGGTATCCCTCTATAATGTATCTCCTGGATATTTCCCTACATAAAAACAAAAGATCCTCATTGTGATCAGTGAGGGTTTTGTATTCTTATCCACACGTGTCATAGACCTATTATATGTATTAATTGTTTCAGCATGTGTCATCCATCATAAAACTATGTAGGATCAAGGGGTTCTAAATGTTTCCACATTTTTAAAAATTTGTATATTAAATTTTAAGTGGTTGAGATGTGCAACATGTCAAATTCTGTTTAATTCCATAAGCATCATCATGTAACTGGCATTACACAAATGTAAAACAAAAGATTATCATGCATATGCCCAAGTATAAGTTTTCTCTATCTCTTTTTCTAATGCTACCTGTCATCTCTATGAATCTGTGTCATTGTCTCTATATATGAATGTTTTATTTGTGAGAACTGATTTTATGTTCAAATATTCTAAAATTGGAAGATTTGAACTTACATATTCATACTGGCTTTATACAAAATATGTCTGAGTTGATAGTAAGGTGAAGCTATCATGTTGATGTCTCTATCCAGCATAGATGTCCTGATAGATCCTCATGGACAAACACAATCTAAGGTTGTCGAATGAATTCATTTTGATGGGGATCACAGACCACCCTGAGCTGCAGGTTCCATTCTTCGGGCTGTTCCTCATCATCTACCTGATCTCAGCAGTGGCAACTTGGGCTTGATCTTCATCACCATGATAGACTCCAGGCTGCAAACACCCATGTACTTTTTCCTCAGACTCCTGGCTTTTACCAATCTTGGCTACTCAACAGTTGTGGGACCCAAAATGTTGGTAAATTTTGTAGTGGATGAAAATACCATCTCCTATCATTTTTGTGCCACACAGCTAGCATTTTTCATCATGTTCATCATTAGTAAACTTTTTATTCTGTCAGCAATGGGCTATGACCACTATGTGGCCATCTGTAGCCCTCTGCTCTACACAACCATCATGTCACAAAGAGTATGTTGGGTGCTGGTGGCAATCCCTTATCTTTACAGCACATTTATTTCCCTACTTGTCACCATCAAGATTTTCAATTTAAATTTCTTTGGCTTCAAAGTCACTAGGCATTTCTATTGTAACAGTCTCCCCTTGTTATCCCTGCACTGCTCAAATACACAAGAAATATAATTGATAATTCAGATATTCTCAGTTTTTAACTTAATTTCATCCCTTTTCATTGTTCTTGTATCTTATCTGCTCATTCTTGTTGCAATTCTCAGGGTACACTCTGCTGAGGGCAGACACAAGGACTTTTCCACCTGTGGATCCCACCTGACAGTGGTAGTAGTGTTCCATGGGACTTTAATATTTATGTATGTGCAGCCTCAGTCTAGTCATTCCTTTGACACTGATAAAGTAGCTTCCATATTTTATACACTGTTTATTACCATGTTGAATCCCTTGATTTATAACCTAAGAAACAAAGATGTAAAATATGCCTTAAATAGGAGTTGGAAAAAAGTATGCAATATCTTTTCTTAAAGTTCACTGTAGAATATGACAACTATAAATTAGGTTATATACTTTAAACCCTGTTTGGTATGCCTACAGATGGGATAGCAACAGAAGTAATTTCAACACATATTTTATGCCAGCCACTTTTCTAAATGCTGTAAATAATTAATGGCCAAAGCAGTAAAAACAATTGTTTTTCTTGAAGGGGACAGGTTGTATGTAAATGTAACACATTTTATGATGAAATAGAATGCTGCAGGGATCAGTGACAAAAAAAGCAGTCAAAGAGTGTGGGTATGCTGAGTGTAAGTGGGGAAAAATATTAGGTACCCAGGGGCCCTTATAAATATTTGATATTTTACTAAATGATTTACACACTTAAAATAAACATTTCAGTGTTTGTGTAGGTATGTGTTTTGATAAACCCCTTGTTCCTTTTTTTAATCTTTGTACTCTTCTTTCAGGTGTCTTAGATTTGGCTCGATTGTGTGTGCATGGAGGCTCAGTGAGGTGTGATGATTTGAAGTACTCAATCATCTGAATTTTCTCAAATGCTCTTATTCCAAACCTAAGGACCCACTCTTTCCTCATCAATGTCTTTCATTAAAAATTTGAACCCTAGGGAATCTGGTAGCTCAAAGTACTTTGTAAACAGTAATCTACAGATTCTTCTCAGTATCGTATTTTGTCTAAATCAACCAATTTTTTTCTGTACCAGCTGGTATACCAATTGACAAAACTTCTTGAAGTCAATGATAGAAGCCTCCAAGTGTAAATATTTGTTCCACTATGAATTAACATTTTTGTGCTTTTTCATGAGGCTAATTTTTCTCAACAGTTGGTTCATATTTGTGTGCAATAAATCTTAAGATCCATTGTTCGCACTGATTTGTTCACTGTCCTTGAAGTAAGAAAAAGTGGATGCTCCCATGGTTTGGAACACACAGTATATCTAGTGAGGGTGGAGTATGATATGTAGCAGTTTATGTGGCTGTCTTGTGTTCTGGAAGTAATTGTTCCATATTTTTTCTAAATTTCACCATGTATTTTTTGTTTACTTTTATTTCTTTTAGGGTTCAAAGGATTTTATTTATGTCATATAGAAGTTAGACTGCTTGTGTACCTCTCCATCATGAAATAAATTTTTTTCATGTAGACAATGAAATTTGAATGAAAGCAAGTCAATGGGGTAAAAAAATACTACATTAGTATTGTTATGTGAGGATAAGTATTACCACAATTTTTACACAGTGACTTTTAAAATGTTAATATTAATTAATGGGGCTGATGAGATTTAGAAACAAATTTTTTTCTTATAGCTTTTGCTTGCATGTTCTTCCAAAAATTATCATCAGTAAATATTTATGGCTTGTAACAGAAGTTAAAAAGTTATAATGTCTGGATTTGACAAAACAAATTGGGAATAAATATAACCCTTTCTCTTATTTTACAAAAAAAACATGGGTTTTTCTTTCAAACTTGAAATGATGAATCCAAAACAGATCAAAATATACTGAGATGGTAACTGCTTTGGCAGCAAATATACTAAATTAAGAATGATACAGAGATTACATGGCCCCTGTACAAAGATAATATGAAAATCTGTGAAGTGTGCCCTATTTTTTTAAATCCAACAATACATTCAAAGATTTATACTCTAGGGTCAAGTGAAATTTATTCCAGGTATGCAAGGTATGCAAGGGTTGTTCAACATAAGAATAGCAATTCATGTAATACACCACACCAACAAAATGAAGGGAAGAAAAATTACATGATTATTTCAATTTAGGCAGAAAAGTCATTGGACAAAATCCAGAATCTTTTCTTGAATAATAAAACTTCAAAAGGCAGGAATCAAAGGAAATTTCCTAAATATAACAGGGGGCATATTTGAAACACCAACTGCTAACATAATATGAAATTGTGAATGTCTAAATGCTTTCCCTCTAAGATCTGTAAAAAGACAAGGATGTCCACTTTCACAACCATAATTCAGCATTGTGCTGGAAGTTCTAGCCAGAGAATGTAGGCAAGAAAGAAAAAGGCATGCATATTAAAAAGAAATAAGCAAAAGTTTCACTATTTCAAGTCCATGTTTCCTATATGGAGAAGATGTTTCCTATATAGAGAAGATCCTAAATTATCTACAAAATACTACCAGAGGTATTAAATGAATTTAGTAAGTGGCAGGGTACAAGCTCAATGCATGAAAATCCATGGTGTTTCTATACATAATAATGTAAGAGCAATCTGAAGAGGAATATGAGAAATAAATTCCATTTACAATAGCAGCAAAAAGAATCAAATATCTAGTAATAACTGGGACTATCTAATATCTTGGTGTAAATTTAACCAAGGATGTAAAGGAAAACTACAAAACTTTGCTAAAAGATATGAAAGAAACTTCTAAATGAAAAAAAGATATTTCAGGTTCATAAATTAGAAGACTAAATATTGTTAAGATGTCAGTTTTACCAAAAATGATTTACTGATCAAATGCAATCCCAAAGTCCCAACAGCCTAATTTACAGAAATGGAAAAAAAATCATTAAATTTATTTGAAAGGAATGGGGTCCCAAATATCTAAAACCATATTGAAAAAGAATGAAGAGAGAAAATTCATACTTCCTGACTTTAAACTTATTAGAAAACTACATTGGTCAGAACACAATGAACACAAGAATAGAGTTATAGACCAGTGAATGTGAATTGAGAGTTCTGAAATAAACCCTCATATCTATGGCCAATTAATTTTCACAAGGCTGCCAAGTCCACTCATTTGGGAGAAAAATAGTCAATTCAACAAATGGTGTTGGGAGAACTGTATATCCATATGTAAAAGAATGAAGCATGACTCATACTTCATATAATATGCCAAAATTAACTCAGAATGGATGAAAGCCATACACATAAGACAAAGACTACAGGACACCTAAGAGGAAACATAAGGAAACATCCTCAGGTTCCTATGATAGGCAATGTCTTTCAGATTTTATACCCAAAGCACAAGCAACAATATCAACAAAAATAGATAAATCGGACCTTATCCAAATTAAAAACTTGTGCATCAAAGAATTTTATCATGAAAGTGAAAAAAGAACTTACACAAGGGGGAAAATATTCGGAAACTATACATCCAATTGTGTTTTAGTATCCAGAATACATAAAGAAATCTTACATGTCAACAATAAAAAGACAAAAACCCAATTTAATAAATGGGCAAAAAAGTTGAGTAGAGATTTCTCCATGAAGATACACAAATGTAAGAAAAGCACATAAAAAGATGCTTAATATCATTAGCTATGAGAGGAATGTAAATCAAAACCACAATGTGATATCATTTCACTCCCTTTAGAATGGCTACTATTAAAAACAAACAGAAAATTATGACTTTTGGAGAAGATGTGGAGAAATAGGAACACATTCATTGTTGGTGGGAATGTAAAAACCAAGTGGCTGCTGTGGGAGACAGTATGGCAGCTACTCAGAAGTAGAACAAATACAATATAACTTTTTTTGGAGGGGGGTGCATGGCCCAGGAATCAAACCCAGGTATCCTGCATGTAAGGCAAGCATTCTACCACTGAGCCACCCATGCACCCAGAACAATTACAATACAACCCAGCAATTCCACTATTAGGTACATACCTGTGCTGGTTTTAAAGGGTGTATGTCTACTAGAAAAGCTCTGTTTTAATCAAAATTCCATTTTATAAAGGCAGAATAATCTGTATTCAATACTGTATGTTTGAATCTGTAATTAGATCATCTCTCTGGAGATGTAGCCCAATCAAGAAAGGTTTTTCAGCTGGATTAGGTGATGACATGTCTCCACCCATTTGGGTGGGCCTTGATTAGTTTCTGGAGTCCTATAAAAGAGGAAACATTTTGGAAAATAAAGGAGATTCAGAGAGAGCAGAGCAGAATGACATAGCCATGAGAAGAAGAGTCCATCAGCCAGTGACCTTTGGAGATAAAGAAGGAAATTGCCTCCCGTGGAGATTCATGAAAAGGAAGCCAGGAGAAGAAGCTAGCAGATGATGCTGTGTCTGCAATATGTCCTTCCAAATAAGAGATAAACCCTGACTGTGTTCACCACATACCTTTCCACTTGAGAGAGAAACCCTGAACTTCATTGACCCTCTTGAACCAAAGTATCTTTCCCTAGATGTCTTTGGTTGGACATTTCTATAGACTTCTTTTAAATGGGACATTTTCTCAGCCTTAGAACTGTAAACTTACAACTTATTAAATTCCCCTTTTAAAAAGCCATTCCATTCCTGGTATACTGCATTCTGGCAGCTAGCAAACTAGAACAATACCTAAAGGAATTGAAATTAGAAACTAGAATAGATATTTGCACAACAACTACCTTAGAAATATTATTTACAATTGCCAAAAGATGGAAGCAACTCAAGGGTCCATTAAACAATGAGTGAATAAACAAAATATGGTAAATACATACAATGGAATGTTATTCAGTATTAAAAAATAATGGTGAGGGTGCACAGGTGGTTCAGTGGTACAATGCTTGCCTTTCATGTGGGAGACCCAGGTTTGATTCCTGGACCATGCACCTACCCTCCAAAATAATAATGATCTGATTCATTTGACAATATAGATGGTCCATGAAGACATCATGTTGTATGAAATAAGTCAGATACAAAAGGACAAAAATTGTATGATCCCACTGATATGAAATTATTAGAATAAGCAAACTCATAGAGTCAGAATCTTAGAATATAGGTTATCAGGTCTGGGTTGGGGGTATTGGGAATGAGCAATTATTCTTAAATTGTACAGAATTTTAATTTTTGTTGAGTGCAAAATTTTGATAATGTATGGTGGTGATGACAGTACAACATTGTGAATGTAATTAAAAACACTGAACTATACATGAATATCATGAAAAAGGGAAGTTCTAGGTCATATATATGAAAATAGAATAAGAATTAAAAGAAAAAAAACATAGGTTTGTACAACACATTGAACACTATTGTGAATGATGGACTATAGAAATTTTATTCCAAAATCACAAACTTTAACAAATATACCACAGTAATGCAAAGTGTTAATAACAGAGTGGTACATGGGCACTCTGTATTTTATATGTTTTATATATGATATTTCTATAAACCTACAACTTCTCTAATGAAAATATATTAATTTTAAAAGTCAGATAGTAATTATTAGCAAGGATGTGGAGAAATTGGAACTTGCAAATATTGCTCATAGGAATGTAAAATAGTGCAACTTCTTTGAAAAACAGTTTGGTCGTTCCTGAAACAATTAAACATAGAAGTGTATGACCCAGGAATTCCACTTTTAAGTACATATCCAAGAGAAATGAACATATATGTCTACTCAAAATCTCTACTCAAATCTCTACTCTACTCAAAATCATGTTCTCAAATGTTTAGAGCAGTATTAATCATAATAGCCAAATGACAGAAATAATCCTAATAACCATTGACAGAAAAATAGATAAATACAATCTAGTATAGCCATACATTGGGACATTCTTTGACCATGAAAAGGAATGAAGTACTAATACATGACACAACTTGGATGAACCTTGGAAACACTATGCTAAGAAGTCAGTCACAAAAGACCACATATTATATGATTCCTTTCCTATTAAAATACAGAATAGGGAAATGAATTCTATAAGGCAGGAAGTAGATTAGTGATTGCTTAGTCTTGGCTGAGAGTAGATAGAAAGTCAGGGAGGTGATAGTAAAAGGATATAGCTTTCTTTTGGGGTAAATATAAAAATTAAAAAATTAAGAACTGGAATAAAACTGACATGTTTAGTATGATATCATAAAGATTGATATACTTTAATATATTATGTAGTATTGAAAGTTGAATAAAAATTTAA
>PVIY010057810.1:0-12719 GCA_004026745.1 Myrmecophaga tridactyla
TGGAAGGATCACATATTGGGAATGTTTGTGTTTTTCTCTGTAATTTTTTTTTAATTAATAAAAAAATTAAGAAAAAAAAGAGGCAATTGAAAAAAAAAAAGAAGGCCAATGAAGTTCAGGGCTTCTCTCTCATCCAAGAAGGGACATGGCAAACACAGAGTTTCTCTCTCATCTGGAAAGGCACATGGTGAATGAAGTCAGGGTTCCTCTCTCATCTGGAAGGGCATATGGCGAGCACGGTGTCATCTGCTAGCTTCTTCTCCTGGCCACCTGTTTCATGAAGCTCCCCGGGAGGCATGTTCCTTCTTCATCTCCAAAGGTCACTGGCTGTGGACTCTGCTTCTCGTGGCTGTGTTGTTCTGCTCTGCTCTCTCTGAATCTCCAAAATGTTTCCTCTTTTATAGGATTCCAGAAACTTAAAGACCCACCCAAATGGGTGAAGACATGTAGTCACCTAATCCAGTTTAATAACCACTCTTGATTAAACCACATCTCCAGGGAGATGATCTGATTATAGCTTCATAGGGATTATTCTGCCTTTATGAAATGGGATTTAGATTAAAACATGGCTTTTCTAGGGGACATACATCCTTCCAAACCAGCACAAGCCTATGTCATAATCTTGTCTGCAGGAATTTTGATCGTTTCTCCCTTCCACAAGACATCACACTGGCTCATTATATTGATGATATCATGTTGATTGGACCTACTGAGCAAGCAAGAAGCAGAAAGTACTCTAGACTTACTGGTAAGGCATTTGGATGTCAGAGGATGGGAGATAAACCCAACAAAATTAAGGGCCTTCCACCTCAGTGAAATTTCTAGGTGTTCAGTGGTGTGCGGCATGTCGATATTCCTTCTAAAGTGAAGGATAATTTGCTGCATCTGGCCCCTCCTATGACCAAAAAAAGAGGCACAGCGCTCAGTTGTTCTTTTTAGATTTTGGCAACATAGTCCTCATCTGGTTGTGCCACTCCAGCCTATTCATCGAATAACCAGAAAAGCAGCTAATTTTGAGTGGGGACCTGAACAAGAAGAGGCCCTGCAACAGGTCCAGGCTGCTGTACAAGCTGCTCTGCCACTTGGACTACATGATCCAGCAGATACAATGGGGCTGGAAGTGTCAGTGGCAAATAGGGATGCTGCCTGGAGCCTTTGGCAGGCCATTATAGTAGAATCACAATGCAGACCGCTAGGATTTTTTAGCAAAGCCTTACCATCTGCTGCAGGTAACTACGCTCCTTTTGAGAAATAGCTTTTGGCCTGCTACTGGGCCTTAGTAGAGACTCAACACTTAACCATGGGCCGCCAAGTTACCATGAGACCTGAGTTGCCTATCATGAGCTGGGTGCTGTCTGACCCACCAAGCTATAAAGTTGGGTGTGCACAGCAGCACTCCATCATAAAATGGAAATGGTATATACAAGATATGGCCAGAGCAGGTCTTGAAGGTACAAGTATGTTACATGAGGAGGTGGCCCAAATGCCCACAGCTTCCATTTCTGCCACACTACCTTCTCTTTCCCAGACCAGAGCTATGGTCTCCTGGAGAGTTTCTTACTGTGAACTGACTAAGGAAGAGAAAACTTCAGATGGTTCTGCACAACATGCAGGTACCACCCAAAAGTGGACAGCTGCAGCACTACAACCCCTTTCTGGGGTATCCTTGAAGGTGATGTTCTCAAGGAGGCTATGCATGCTTTGAATCAGCATCCACTGTAACTGTATGGTGCTGTTTTTCCCAAAGGCAAGATCCATAGGTCCTAGAACCAAGGGGTGGAAATGGGAGTGGTACCACTCATTACCCACAGTTCTCCACTAGGAAAATTTTTGCTTCCTGTCCCTGCGACCTTGGGCTCTGCTGGTCTACAGATTTTAGTTCCAGAAGGAGAGTGCTTCCACGAGGAGAAACAATAATGATTCCATTGAACCAGAATCTAAGACTACCACCTGGTCACTTTGGGCTACTCACACCCCTGGATCAACAAGCCAAGAAGGGGATGACTTTACTGGCTGGGGTGACTGACCCTGACTATTGGGGGGGAAAAAGGACTGCAACTACAAAGCGGAGGTAAAGAAAAGTTTTCCTGGAATACAGGAGATTCCCTAGGGCATCTCTTAGTACTACATGCCCTGTAATTAAAATCAATGGAAAACTGCAACAACCCAATCCAGGCAAGATTACTAGTGGCTCTGAAACTCCAGAAACGAAGGTTTGGGCCACCCCATCAGGCAAAGAACCACAGCCAACTCAAGTGCTTGCTGAGGGTAAAGGGAACATGGAATGGGTAGTCGAAGAAGGTAGCGATAAATATGAACTGCGACCACGCGATCAGTTACAGAAACGAAGACTGTAATGGTATGAATATTTCTTCCTTGCTTTGTAATTGGTATCTACGTATTTATACATAAATCAAATATGTTTGTTTTCCTCTTTATTTTATCCCCTTTATCATACAACATAAGCCGTTTTGTTCATGTTATAGTATTTAAGTTCAAGTTTAAGAGTGAAGACTACCCAAAGACTTGCACCCTAGTATGGATTATTTAAATGTGTTTCTGGTTGTACATAGACAGTTGAGTATGGTTAGGCAAGGAAAAAAATGTGTCCGTTATTGTTTTCTATTTAGAGATTAAATATGGTTTAAGGTGATGTGTATAGCTGCCATTTTGACAAGGAGTGGACTGTCATGGTCAGGTTCTTGTGTCAACTTGGTCAGTGGTGGTGCCCTCTCACTGACCACTAGGATTTCAACTGATTCATTTTTTTTACCCACTTTTTTATTCATTTTTCCCTCATTTTGTTTTACTCATTTGCCCATACCCTAGAAAAAGGAGCATCAGACACAAGGTTTTCAAAATCACATGGTCACATTGTACAAGCTATAAAGTTATACAATCGTCTTCAAGAACCAAGGCTACTTGAACACAGCTCAACAGTTTTATGTACTTCCATTCAGTGACTCTGAAGCAGTATAAACTAAAAAGGGATATCTATAATAACACATAAGAATAACCTGCAGGATAATCTCTCAACTCTGTCTGAAATCTCTCAGCCACTGAAACTTTATTTTGTCTCATTTCTCTCTTCCCCCATTTTGGTCAAGAAGGCTTTCTCAGTCTCTTGATGCTGGGTCCCAGCTTATTCCGGGAGTTTTGTCCCATATTGTCGGGGAGATTTACACTCCTAGGAATCATGTCCCACGTTAGGGGAGAGGGCAGTGAGTTCACCTGCCAAGCTGTCTTAGAGAGACATGGTTGGTTCTTTTTCTTTTTTTAATAGTTTTTTGACAAATCTTCACACATATGCAGTCCATACATGGTGTACAATCTGTAGCTCACAATATCATCACATAGTTGTGTATTCATCACCATGATCATTGTTTAGAACATTTGCATCACCCCAGAAAAAGAAATAAAAAGAAAAAAGAGAAAACACATACATCCCATACGCCTTACCCCTCCCTTTCACTGATCACTAATATTTCCATCTACCTAATTTATTTTATCCTTTATTCCCCTTTTATTTATTTTTCATCCATTTTTTTTTTTTTACTTATCTGTCCATACCCTGGATAAAAGGAACATCAGACACAAGGTTTTAACAATCGCACAGTCACATTGTAACAGTTATATCTTTACACAATCATCTTTAAGAATCAAGGCTACTAGAACACAGCTCAATAGTTTCAGATACTTTCCTCCAGTCACTCCAATACTCCATAAACTAAACAGGGATATCTATATAATGCATAAGAATAACCTCCAGGATAACCTTTCTACTCTGTTTGAAATCTCTCAGCCATTGAAACTTTATTTTGTCTCATTTCTCTCTTCTCCCTTTTGGTCAAGAAGGCTTTCCTAATCCCTTAATGCTGGGTCCCACCGCATCCCGGGAGTTCTGTCCCACACTACCAGCAAGAATGACACCCCTGGGAGTCATGTCCCACTTAGAGAGGAGGGCAGAGTTCACCTTCCAAGATGGCTTAGAGAGAGAGAGGCACATCTCAGCAATAAAAGATGTTCTCTGGGGGTAACTCTTAGGCATAATATTTTCAGCCTATTCTTTGTAGGAATAAGTTTCATAGGAGCGAACTCCAAGACCGAGGGTTTGGCCCACTGATCTGGTTGTCCCTACCACCTGTGAGAATATCAGAAATTCTTCAAATGGAGAAGCAGAATATTTCCTCCTTTCTCTCCAGTCCTCCCGGGACTTTATAAATACTTCTTTATTCACTGCTCAAATTACTCTTTGATATATTGGGGCATCACATTAACCTGGACAAATCAACAAAATCTCATGCCCTATTCAAGATTCCATGTACCCATGGTATTCAACTAAACTGACCATACAAGTTAAATTAGGTAATGCACTACCCAAAATATAAATTTTGCACCAAATAAACATCTCTCCCTTTGGTATCATAGAGAAATTGACATTCTACAATATGGATGATATCATCCTTTATCCTGTATTCTAAACTGCCTTAATCCTATACAGATCAACTTCCTTCATATCTCCAGTTAAAATCTGATCCCTTTTTCAACTTTTGAAACAGTTACTGGATGGGGTACTGCTGACTTTCATAGCTTCAGAGATCTAATTCTGAGTCTCAGGTGTCACATGAATAAATGAAATTTTGGCCAGTTCATTTTTGACAAGGATGCCAAGCTCACTCAATGGGGAATAAACAGTCCCTTCAATAAATGGTGCAGTGAAAACTGGATATCTATACGCAAGAAAGTAGATCTGTGTCTCACATTATATGTATATGTAATTTATTATTAACTCAAAATGGCTTAAAGACCTAAAAAAAGAACTAAAAATATAAAACTACTAGATGAAAAAGTAGGGAAACATCTTTGGGACTATTGTAAGAAACCAAGGGTTTCTTAGACTACACCACAAGCACAGGCAACAAAAGAAAAAAAATAGGTAAACTGTACTTCATCAAAATTAAAACTTTTGTGTGTGACAGGACATAACAAAGAAAGTGAAAGGACAACCTAGAGAATGGGAGGAAATATTTGGAAGCCATAATCTGATAAGGGTTTAATGTCTAGAATATATAAAGAATTCCTATAACTCAAGAACAAAAAGACTAAACACCTAATCAAAAATTGGCCCAGACACTGAAATAAGTTTTGAATAGACATTAAAAATTGAACAGACATTTCTCCAAAGAAGATTGCAAATGGATGATAGGCACAAGAAAAGATGCCCAACATGATTATATCCAGGAAATGCACATTAAAGCCACAAGGAGATACTACTTCACACCTATTAGAGTGGCTACTATTTAAAAAATGGAAAATAAAAATTGCCGGCAAGGATGTGGGGAAATAGGAACAACTTGTACGTTGTCAATGGGAATATGAAATGGTGTGGCCACTGCGGAATAGAGTTTAGCACTTCCTCAGAAAGTTAAGTATAGAATTCTCATAAGACCCAGCAAACCCACTTTGGGGAATACACCGAAAAGAACTTAAACAAGGGACTTGAACAGATATTCACACTCCAATGTTGGCAGTGACATTATTCATAATTCTCAAAAGATGTAAACCCAAGTGCCCCTCAACAGATGAACTGTTAAACCAAATGCAATATATACACAAAATGGAGTTATTATTCAGCCATAAAGAGAAATGAAGCACTGATACACACTACACGATAGATGAATTTTGAAGACATTATGTTTACTGAAACAAGCCAGACATAAAGACAAATATTATATGATCTCATTATATGAAATAAATAAAATATACAATTTAGAGTCGGGAATTAAAAATTAGGTTACCAGGGGTTGGGCTGAGGGCAGGAAAGAAGGAGTTAATGGTTCAGAGTTTCTGTTTAGAGTGATGTAAAAGTTTTGGTAATGGATGCTTGTAATGGCCATATAACATTGTACATATAATTAAAACTACTAAATTGTATATTTGAAAATGGTCAAAATGGGTTGTATATATATTACAAGAATAAATTTTTAATGGCAAATATTTAAAAGATGCCAATACTTAGTTTTGGTGGCTCAGTGGTAGAATGCTTCCCTGCCATATGGGAGACCTGGGCTTTATTCCTGTCCATTCACTAAGTACCACCCACCCCAAGACTTTATCTAAGGAAAAGCTCATTGCACACTATCTTCATTTCTTATTTACTTATTTTCATAGCAGTATGAAATAAGTATCATTATTCCTATTTTATAAAGTCTGAGCCAAAGATTAAGAAACTGACCAAAATTCTCAAGAATAGTGGAGCAGGGTTCAGTTCCATATACATTGAATTCAAAGTCCTTGTTCTTTCCACTATAAAATACTGCTTGCCTTTCGTTTTAAATTCATTAATAGAAAAAAATACAAATCGAACATAATACGTTAGGGATAAAATAATAGACATCTGTCTACAACAGTTAAAAATCAGATCTATCAAACTACTATTCTGCTAGTTTAAATTTTACAGGTTGAATAATTCAGGATTCCAGTTCACTCACATAAAAGTTTAAGTATTTCCATTACAAAATAATGCCTTTTTGATTGAGGGATTTTTCACACATACATATAAGCATCATCACTAATGAAAGTTTTATTTTTAATGAGCTTTTCAATTTAAAATAATTTCAAGTTTATAGGACAATTACAGAAATAATACCAAACCTCTATAGAGGTTTTAACATTCTGCCAAACTTGCTGTGTCTATTTCCTAAACATCTAACAGTAAGTTATACACATCATACTCCTTGAACACTTAGTATTTACACGCACTTTTCCTAAGAACAAGGATAGTCACTTACGTAACTACCTTTAAGCACAGTTATCAAGATCAGGAAATTTAACATCGATAAAAAGCTTACAGTGTATAGTCTAACTTTTTTGTATGTCCCGATAATGTCCTTTTGGTCAGTTTCTCATTCGTATTAGATCTAGTCTAGGACCATGTACTATGTTTAGTTAGTATTGTCTCTTTAGTCTTTCTCTCTCTTTTTAAATTGTGGACAAATGTTCATACTACATGAGTTTTCCGACCTCAGTCACCCAGGAGCATACGCTTCGGTGGGATCGATCTCCTTTGCAATGCTGTGTACTTCTCACTGCCGTCCATCACCAGAGCATTCCCATCCCCACACCTATTATGCATTATCCCCCAATTTCCCTCGTTCTCCTGAACACGGAGTCTACTTTCTGTTGCTATGATTTACATACTCTGTTTCCATGATATACATATCCTAACTATTTCATATAAGTGGAATCATACAACATCAGTCCCTTGCATCTGACTTATTTCACCCAATATGATCATCCATGTAGTAGCAAGTCTCAGAATGTCTTTCATTTTTAAGGCTGAATGAATTCTACTGTAAATATACACATTTTGTTTATCTATTCATGTCTTAAAGGACATCTCCATCAGAGATAATCAGGGTTGGCGCGTTCATATCTATCCTTTGGAAAATTTTCTCTGTGTTTGTGTATGTGTGCATACTTGTGTGTTTACAAAAATGGAACTAAACAATCTTTTCTAATATCCTTGTAAAAATTTAAAAAATATTTTTATTGAGATATCTTCACACACATACAATCCATCCAAAGTATATAATCAATGGTTCACAATATCATGACATCATTGTGTATTCATCACCACGATCATTTTTAGAACATTTGCATTACTCCAGAAAAAGAAACAAAAAGAAAAAAAAAACCTCATACATCCCATACCCCTTATCCCTCCTTCTCACTGACCACTAGGATTTCAATCTACCCAATGTAATAACTTCTTAAACTCTTCATATATTGTAACCATATTTCCACATCAATAACAGTATTCAGATAGAGAAAATTAACCAATCCCCTATTGTTAAACATTTAGGCATTGCACGTTTCTGCAATTATAAACAATACTTCAATGGACACCCTGTTAGAAGAATTAAAATAGCTTGCAGTTCAACCTTTTCAATAATTTAGACCTGTCTTATTACTGCTAATTAATATGAAATACATCGCATATATATTATAACTTAAAATAAACATATATAGCTGCTTTAATTAACTTTCTGAACAAAAATTCTTACCTTGCAATAACAGATTCGACTGGCATGATATCAGGCACGTAGTGGGCCATCGGGGAAACGAAGTGTCCATCTAAGATCCTACAGTCCGACTCCTCTTCAACCTAAAAGCAAAGCAAAGCAAGATGTATACAAGTAATCCAAGATAACGTGGTCTACCACAGAAGTCATTTAAATAAATTCTATTTGATTATAAAAACGTTTTCATTGCCTACTGCATATTCTTCTTTTCCTTGTTGTGCTTTTTAAAGACATGGCTCCTCCCCACACATAGCTGATGGCCTCAATGGGAAAATAAATGATAAATAAACCATACTCTTATACACAGAGATGCAATAACTCAAATAAAACACTGATCAAAATAATGAAACAGTGTTCAAAAATATAAAAATAATAAATATAACTACTTACAAACAAATGGTAAGAATGATTTACCACAATCAAGTAAGAATTGATATCAGGTATGTTAGAATGGCTCTATATCAGCCAATCCATTGATGTACTAAATCACAACAGATTAAACAAGGAAAAATGAGATATTTGCATATATGGAAAAGGGATTTACTAACAATATCCAATACCTATATTTAGTTTCCCTTCAAATAGCTATTTTTTTTTAACATGAAAAAATCTATTTGGGGTCAATAACAAAAAATTCATAATGAAGTACCAGCTATTTTTATTATAACAATAAACAAACAAAATACCATATCTGTTGATGCTGAATATACCTAATTTTTAAAAACATGTATTACTAGCCATTCATGCCAATACCATTGAATAATCTACTTTTGCAAGTGACTTAAAATACTACCTTTAACATATACTAAATTTCCATGAATGTCTGCAAGTTATTTCTATCCTGTATTTAGTTTTAATAGCTTGTCTTTTATTTCTGTACCAATATCATGCTATGTTGATAACTGCAGCATTATAAAACCCATTGATATGTGGCTAAACTAGTCTTTTATCACTCTCTTTTTACAGAATATTTCTGATCTGATTTTACTATCATGTATTTTCCCAAAATAATTTTCCAAAATATCTTTTTATCAAGTTTTAATTGACTATTTTAACTGGATTGTATTGTACTTAAACTATGCCTAAAGATATTTACCATTATATAATATTAAATTTTTAATCCAAGAAATGTTTAGATTTTAGTCACTTTTATGTCTCTTAGAATAGTTTCTTTTGGGTGAATGGTACGGGAATTGAACCAGGGTCCTCTGCATGTAAGGCGAGCATTCTACCACTAAACCACCCTGCACCCCTCTCAGAATAGCTCTGAAGTTTTTTCTTGTATATTTTAGAAGAGTAAATTATTTGATAAAGAAGGCAGCACAAATTAATGTGAAAGGGGATAATGATTTAATGAGTAATGTTCAGATAGATGACAATTTGGTAAGAAAAAACAGTTTTACACTACACATATTATACATAATATAAATTTAAAAATCAAGCAAGATATAACTAAAACATAAAATAACGAATACCCCAATTTAAAAATGTCCAAAGGATCTGGACATTTCTCCAAAGAAGATATACAAATGACCAATAAATAAGCATATGAAAAGATGCCTAATATCATTTGTCGTTAAGGAAATGCAAATCAAAACCACAAAGAAATACCATCTTACATTCACTAGATGGTTAAGACAAAAACAAGTTTTGGTAAGAATGGAAAAACTGGAACTCATTCACATTGCTAATGGGAATGCAATATGGTGCAGTCCCTTTGCAAACCAGTTTAGTAGTTTGTCAGAAAGTTAAGCACTGTTACCATATACACAGCAGTTCCACCCCTAGATATTTACCCCAAAGAACTGAAAACATATTATGTCCACTTAAAACACTTGTAGGTGAATGTTCATAGCAGCATCATTCCTAATAGTCAAAAGTGGAAACAACCCAAATGACCATCAGATGAAAGATAAAATGTGTGTATAATACAATGGCGTATTATTCAGTCATTAAAAAGTAATGAGTTTTACAACTAATTATTGCACTGTGCTTTGAAATTTATTGTTTTTATATATATGCTATTTTTCTCAAAAAAGAAAAAAAAAGTCAATTGTGATGATAAAAAAGTAGTGAAGAGGCTCCTCCCTGTTGCCTGTGGGGTGCGCTAGCCTGGGCACTTGAAGCTGTTGGGGTGAGGATCATTCTGCGGATGAATATCCTCCTCACCAAACACCAGGGGCTGGAAAAAACAAACTAGGCAAAGAACCTGCCTCAAGATAAGGATGGAAATACATTAATGTACTTGTCCTTCTTTAGCTAAATCACCCACATGATGGCTATGTCGAAGAATAGGATTGTCCCATTTTAGACGAACATATAGTGGTTGATGAGTCAGAAAACCAAATGAAAGAAGATGAAGTTATTGTTGTCTCCATTGGTTGTGATTTCTTCACTGAACGCTGGTTTTATATTGTTTTTGTGCTGAGAACAGGCTATAATATATTGTACAAAAGAATTGAAACAAGGGGTTACAGTGAGAATAAACAAGACAATCTTCAGTGTGAAATTTTTCAAGTTCTTTATGAAGAAGTAATAGCATCTTACAGTGAAGAAACAGTACATCAGCTGCCCAGTAATAATACAAAAGAGCTAGAGAATAATATAAATCAGTTATTGAAATGGATTGAACAATGGATCAAAGATCATAGCTCCGGACTTAGAAGACTGGCTACATTTCACTCAGTATTATTGATCATTTTTTCCCTCTACATCATAGAAATTATCCAAGTATCAGTAAAACTTCTGTATGAAAACTGTTGCAATGGGTGGTTCAGGGGTAGAATGCTTGCCTGCCATGCAGGAGACCCAGGTTGGATTCCTGGGCCATTCACCACCACCCCTGCAAAAAAAAAATAAATAAATAAATAAAAAAATTGTGTTATAAGACTAGCAGGTAGATAGTATAAAAGTTTATTCCTGGGATTTTTTTAAATACATGAGAAAATTTAATTTCATATTTAATGACTAAAACACTATTAAAGATTGAAAAATCATTTCATGTTTAAACTGCTAAAGAATAAATAAATCTGACCAAATGGGTAGATACCTGTTAAGTTTATTACAGAGGAAAATGAAGATGATCTCTTAAAATAAAACTTTAGGCTAAAGATACAAGAAAAATGTAATGAAGAACTGATACATGCTACAACACGTATGAACCTTGAAAACATGCTAAGTGAAAGACGCCATACACTAAAAGACAGATATTGTATGATTCCATTTATATGAAATGAAAGTAAGATCAATGTTTGCCAGGGGCTAAAGGGAAAAGGAAATCAGGAGTGACAGCTAATGAGTATGAGGTTTTTCTGAGGGAGAAATGAATAGTGAGAAATTAGATGATAATGATGGTTGTGCACCCTGAGAATATGCTTTAAAAATCAGAAGTGTGGGCACTTTAAATGGGTGTTTTTTCTCCTTTTTTAAAAAATTTTTTATTAATTAAAAAAAATTACAAGAAACAAACACTTCCAACACATACACTCAGCAATTCACAATATCATCTCATAGTTGCATATTCATCATCATGATCATTTCCCAGAACATTAGCATCAATTCAGAAAAAGAAAGAAAAAGAAAACAGAAAAATATAACAAACAGAAAAAAAAAATTTTACAGGCCAGCCCCCTTACTGATCCCTTTCATTGATCACTAGCATTTCAAACTAAATCTATTTTAAAATTTGTTCCCCCTATTATTTATTTTTATTCCATATGTTCCTCTCATCAGTTGACAAGGTAGATAAAAGGAGCATCAGACACAAAGTTTTCACAATCACACAGTCACATTGTGAAAGCTATATCACTATAAAATCATCATCAAGAAACATGGCTACTGGAACACAGCTCTACATTTTCAGGCAGTTCCCTCCAGCCTCTCCATTACATCTTGGATAACAAGGTGATATCTACTTAATGCATAAGAATAACCTCCAGGATAACCTCTCGACTCTGTTTGGAATCTCTCAGCCATTGACACTTGGTCTCATTTCACTCTTCCCCCTTTTGGTCCAGAAAGTTTTCTCAATCCCTTGATGCTGGGTCTCAGCTCATTCTAGGGTTTTTCTCAATCCCTTGATGCTGAATCTCAGCTCATTCTGGGATTTCTGTCCCACGTTGCCAGGAAGATCCACACCCCTGGTAGTCATATCCCACATAGACAGGGGGAGGGTGGTGAGTCTGCTTGCTGTGTTGGCTGGAGAGAGAGGCCACATCTGAGCAACAAAAGAGGTTCTCTTGGGGGTGACTCTTAGGCTTAACTTTAAGTAGGCTTGACCTATCCCCTGTGGGGTTAAGTTTCATATGAACAAACCCCAAGACTGGGGGCTCAGCCTATAGCTTTGGTTGTCCACACTGCTTGTGGGAATATCAAGAATTCAGCTTGGGGAAGTTGAGTTTTCCCCCGTTCTCACCATTTCCCGAAGGGGACTTTGAAAATACTTTTCCACTCACTGATCAAATCACTCTGGGATTCATCAGGGCATCACCTGGACAAACCAACAAAATCTCATGTCCTATACAAAGTTCCATGTACTTAAGGTGTTCAATCAACTATCTACATAAGTTATATTAGGAGATGCACTAGTCAAAGTATAGATTTGTACCAAATAAACATTTTTTGCTTTAGTCTCAC
>PVIY010057811.1:0-12718 GCA_004026745.1 Myrmecophaga tridactyla
TATAAGATTCCACAAGGGTTCCAGGCACTAGAGTAACTTTCCAGAAACCTATAACCTCCAGATGGGTCCCTAGTCCAGATAAATCCTGAAATTTAGTCCAGACTCTCCAGAATATCAGTTAGTTCTATCTCCCTACCCCATATTAGTGACAGACCCTTCCAATATGAAAAACTTAGAATTGCTATAGCCCAAACACTCCTAAAGAGAGGGATGGGAAGATCAAAGGTGTTGGTGGAGTTATACAGAGAAGATAGGATTTAACAAACAAATATGAATGCTGAATCATTAAATTGATGTCTCCTTTAATCTCCAGTATTTCAGAGCAGCTAGAAGTAAACACCTAAATTTGTGGAATTATAACGCATGTCAAACTCTGAAATATGTTCTACAACCAATTGTGGTGCTGTGCTTTGAAATTTATAGCTTTTGTGTATATATGTTATTTTTTTCACACACAAAAAAGGAAAAAAAGTCGATTGTGATGATAAAAAAACATTTAAGCCCTCTAGCCTCCTATATTCTGGAGAAGTTAGAAGGAAAAATATGAGAGAATCATATGGTAATCCATGAGAAACTCTGGGATCTGTCCTGTACCTATTTGTTGAAGAGTGCTTTGAAAAGTATTGCTTTTTTATTTCTTTGCTTTGTATATATGTTATACTATACAATACAAAAAGTTAAAAATAAAAAAAGCAGATTCTGAAAAGCAAGTGAAAAGCTAGAATATACTTTTGGAGGGAGAAGGATATATTCTCAGCCTTACTGCTGTACTTTAAGGCTGTCTATTAAAAAAGCTCAAAATATGCAAAAAGCCACCAGAACCTTGAAGTATGCCTTACTCTTCCTAAAACATTTACCTATCAAATTATTTTTACATTAATCTAGTCCTTCTGTAGGATGATCCTGGAATATTAAACAAATACTGCACCTCTGGTAGGTGAACTGGTTTTGGATTCATTCTTTCTCCAAATATCTGTATACTGAGTGCCTTCAAGAGTTGACGTTCTTTCAGTTAATGAATCAGCCCTGCTAATTAATTCAGGTGCTCCTTCCTCCCCTCCAGTGTAGTGAGTCCCCAGAGTCAGTCAGCTCGGGCTACCTTGAGCAAATTTCTTACCTTTTCTGTACCTCAGTTTTCTCCCTGAAAAGTAGGGTTAATAATTGCACATACCTTATAGAATTAAATGAGTTAATAAATGTAAAGCACTTAGAATAAGGCCTGGCACATAGTAATTATGCGATAAATGCTGGGTATTCATTTAATACTGAGCATGGGGACCAACAGCACACCGATACAGCAGATACAGAAATAAATAAAGCAAGGTGCATGACGGAGGGAATATTTGAAAGGTTCTTTGAAGCTAAGGGGGTTCACCATGGAGGAGAAGGGCCAGGCCAAACAAGCAACATGAGCTAAGGCACAGCGCTATGAAACGAAAAGTATGTCTGGGGAACTGTGAATGATCCACTAGAACTGAATTTATAGGTATGTGAGAATTAAGGGGATAGAAGTCACAGGATTTACTGACCAAACCTATATGATATGAAGTAAGATAAAAAGCAGATTTCTGAATTGGTGGTGATGCCATTAACCAGAAACAGAATATGGGAGGTGGTGTGCTTTTCGGCACAATGTGTTTGGTTTTGAACACGTGGTATTTGAGGAGCCTTTGGGACCCGGTGTAGATGTGCAAACGGGATACATAAATCTGGGGCTTTTAAAGAGCATTCTGGCAAAACAATACAGTGTAGGGAGCCATCAGAGTGTTACTGATGATGGTAGACATGAACTGACTGATGTCATAAAAAACCAGTGTGTTGGATGAAAAGAGGAACTAGGCTACATTTGCCTTTAAGGGAAGTTGGAAGGGAAGGAGCCAGAGAGGAGCAAGGATAGCGTGGGACCCTGGAAGAAACCAAAGGAGTAAAAAGAGTTTTACATCACTTAGGATGGTTTTGGTTGAAAATGACAGAAAATCCAACTCAAACCGATTTAAATTGTAAAGCGGATTTATTGGCTCATATCATTGTAAAACAAAAATCAGGATGAACTTTAAGCCAGGAGTGAGGAATTCAGGTTACCCTCAATATATAGCAGTTATATTGAGTTTAAATGTGCTAGGTATTGTCCAAGGCAATTGAACAAAACATGCACAAAGTGCTTCCTCTACGGACTGGACATGAGTGCTCCTTGGTATCTTGTTTTTTGTATTAAAATGCAAATGCAATACTTCAAATCAGGATATCTATGAGGAGGGAGATGAAGAAAGCTTTAGAATTTAACGAAAACTCCAAAACATATGCTGGGAACTTAATATCTTTTTTGTTTTGGGAAGTGTAAACTAGGGAAGCAGTTAAGTTTTTTTGGGGGGGATCTCCTGCATGGAAGGCGGACATTCTAACCACTAGCGGTTAAGATTTGCATACAAAACTCTAAAACCCCAAACACCATCAATGATACATGTTAAAGTCCAGTTATGGACCTAAATCAGTCAAAGCTTTTTACTTAACTTGAATTGCTGAGCTTATTCAACTAATTTATGCCTGTAAAAATGACTGAATACTTAAAAATTTTTCAAACATCTCCAGTAGGACTTTATATCTAACTTGTGTGGCAACATGTTTTATTTGTAGGTCATCTCCAAACCTGCATATCACCATTTATATTTTAATTTAAAAATATATAGTTTGCAAAAACTAATTCAATTAAAGAAAAACTTAGGTATTATATCCAGCCAAGCACTATCAGTTTCTCGAATCCCTCTCTTTGTTCTCCAATACCTTTCTTCAGACACATCACTCCAGTGGTAAGTTCCACTGCTACTGTTTTTTCTTACTCCAGACTTGTTTTAACCAGTGTCTACCAATGACATAGAGATGAAAAACTGTGTCCTTTGTACCTAACATCATGCCTGACACTCAACAGGTACTCTGTAAATCTTGCATGGATGCATACATTCCAGCCTGATCTCTGGAAGTGATCTCACTGTGTACCCTTGAGTATGTTGTTTCACCTCACTGGGCCTATCTCCATTTCTAATTTGGAAATGAAAAACCTACCTCAGGGTTTTTGAAAAATAAAATATTATTTTGTGATTGAACTTCATGAACAACAAAAGCACTATAAAACATTAGGCTTATACACTTAGAAGTTGCAGGTTTGTAAAAAAAAAAGTCCAGATATTACTATTTTAATGGCTGAAAAGCAGTGTCAGTTTTCTCAGATATGCTCCTTGATTCAAGTCAGAATGTTTTCCACAAAACTCTAAAAACTATTTACACTTTGAATTTTAAAATATGGCCCACAAAAATTCTTCTCAACGTTTCCTTGTACAAAAAAATGTCATTTGTTACTGATACAACTTATTTTTAAAGATGAGGAAACTGAATCAGAAATATTAATTGACTTGATTCTCTAAAAAGGAAGCTATCTAGATAGAGGATTTTTCCTACATACATGGATATCTGTAAGATTCTTCTCCACTGGGATTTCACTAACTGAATCAAAAAGCTTCTTTACCTCAGTGTGGTCATATGCTGCATAAACATGCTCCCAGAACAGCTCTTAAGGGGAAAATAACCCATTCTCTAATGTGATGGACGTAGAGATTGCCGCAAAAAGTCCATTTTCTACCCAAGGATATTGATGTGAAGGTAGAGTAGCCTACAAACAAGTTAATTTCTCCTTCCATTTTTTGGACATATTTTGAAAATAAACGCAATGAGATACCAAATAGATAAGTCAGACTGCTCTAAAACATTTACCTTCCTTCTCCCTAAATTGTCTCACCCCCTCATAAATTAACACCATCAATAGCCTGCACAGCAGAGTTACACATCTCCTAGCAATTGCTCAATAACCTTCATAAATATGGCCACTTTCTGTCTAAAAAATTAAAACACACCCTTATCCCCCCCAAAAAAGTAATACTTGCTTCCCACTGCTTTCCCCCTTCCACTACCTGTCTATTAGAAAGAAGACTCAAAAGTATCACTAGGAACTGACCTAGAAGATTTTGTTCTCTGCCATAAACTAATTGGTCTAAATTGTGAGTTGAACCAACGGGTAGTAAAAAGAGGTTGAAAAGATCTTCAGACATTGACATGTTAGCCTTTTATTTATTTTTTGTTTATGCTCATGCTGATTTTTAAATCCTACAATATTTCAGTTAATTTCTAAGATACTTTCCTAGAAACATGCATCCAGACTATATACCACAGACCTCCAAATTCTTCATATTCTAAGAATCTTAAACAGAAAAAAAGTTTCTTATTATTTCCATTTCATACATTTGTAACAGGCTAAAATATAGTATCAGAGGAGGAGCAGCTATAAAGTTGGTTTCTGTTGTGGAAGTCATGATACAGCAGGAGTTCTCTGTCCTGGCTACACATTAAAATCACCTGTGAAGTTTTAAAAACCCAATTAAGTCAGAATCTGCAGGGTGAGATTTACCCTTCAATAGTGTCCTAAAAGGTCCCCAGGTGATTCTAATGAATCAACAGGATTGTGAACAAGTGATAACAGCACTATACAAGGTTAAATGAATTCTAGGGAAATAAAACTTAGAACTTAAAAACTTGACCTGGTTTCCCTTGATTGGGTTCTCATAACCAACACACATCTTTAAATGCAGTTTACCATGAGCAAAATACTTTAGTTCTAGAAGTTTACAGCGCTTGTCCTTAGTGGGATAATACTACAATTGATTCAAACATTACGTTCCCATCTCAATCCACAAAACACACTGATTAATACATACACTTTCAATGACTTTTACAAATTTTAATCTACCTGATTCATGTTCCTGACTAAACATATTGTGGGGCTGGTGGGGGTGGGGAGGGTGGAGAGAGGTACAATTAGAGTGGGTTTTTAAACTCACAAATGCCTTTGATTTGTCTTATACATTGTATGTGTGGTGTCCTGTAATTGACTAATCTCTTAAAGGTATACAAATCGTGGAACGATTGGAACAGTATGTAATCTGTTTTTACCATTCAAAATGTCACAAATAGCTGCACTGCATTTTGGACTATAGAACTAATATCAAAGATGGCATCTTCCTGACTCCCTCTTGTTCATTTTATAAAGCCTTATTATATGAAAAACATTTAAAAAGTAGCTGGAGAGAAAAAAGATGTAGAAGAGTTGCAGATAAATACAAGATGCTCAGTTAAATTTGAATCAGATAAACCAAAAAATGTTGGTATAATTATGTCCCAGATATTGCATATACCAAAAAAATTATGTTGCTTATCTGAAATTCAAGATTAACTTGGTATGCTGTATTTTTATTTGCTAAATCTAGCAACCCTTTGTATAAAATCCTTATCTTCAGGAAACTTACTACTTAACAGGAAAATTAATGAATAATCATAATGTAAGGCATCTATAAGTGCAGTAATACAATCGGAGGAGGAAAAGAGCGCCACTAACTACTACAGAAAAATACTTGGGAGAGACAGCAATTAATGCAGTACTGCAAGATAAGGAAATTTTGATTGGTGGATAAGTGGTGTAGTGTGATAATTTTTAAGTTCAAGTATCCTCCGTTAAACCTCAAATTCACCCTCAGTAGGTGTGTAATCTTGGATAAGTCAATCTCTTGTAAAATAAGGTTTACAACACCTACGTTACAAGGTCGTTTGAAGATGAGAGATAACATATGCACAAAGCACCTGGACATAGGAGGCACTCCTTAAACATAATGCTATTACAGCTTAAAATGCCACTTGGCAAGAGGGTACTTGTCATAGAGAAATATTCAGATGTTAATGTTATGCAGTAATTGTTATATGTAATAGGTACTTTTATTTCCATGATCTATGTACACTGTACAACAATGTTGAAGAGCACCCTACAAGTTCACAGTACAATATATTTACTTTAAAAATATATTCCTTTATAAAAGGTTCATAGAACATTGACATGTCAACATGTGATAAAACTTTCACAGCATGTCACCAATTTCTGTGATATCAAGAATGCTTCCACATGTTATCAATTTCACAATCACAAGTCACCATTTCAGTTTAAATACAATCAAGTTTTAAATAAAAAATAAATTCTTAAAGTGGAAAGTTCCTGCAGCAATACTTATTAACAGGAGCACTATTTTCAAGGAGATATTGTGTCATAATTTACAATACCAACGTAATCTGGCCAAAGAACTATTTCAACAAGCTTTGCAGTCCAGAAATTCTTGTCATTTGTTGTTTTTCACTTTTTCTTCTTTGATGGGTCTCCTGGTTCCACTTTGCGCTTTTTAGAAGTATGTTCGTCTCTTTCATCATCTTTAAATAGGAAAAGAAGGGTTTCATCAGTAATTTAAAAGAAAAAATAATTAAAATTTCAGACTTAATACCAAATCATCATCTTTGTTGCCTAATGTTTCTTTCAAGGCTACCCTTCCCCCCCCAAAAAAATTAACTTTTAGAATTCTGATTTTAAAGTGCAACTAAAAAGAAGGAATTTCTTCACAAAGGTCCCTTTAAGGCTATACTTAAGACAGGTTAAATAAGAAACTAGGAAATGTGTTCTAAAAAAGCTGCTCCCAAATATTCTATAGTATACACACTACGTTCATTTAAATACAATCTACATTTTGCAATAATACAGCACACTGTTTCCTTTTTACAAAAAGTTATGGGTGGGGCCACGGTGGCTCAGCAGGCAAGAATGCTTGCCTGCCATGCCAGAGGACCCGGGTTTGATTCCCGGTGCCTGCCCATGTAAAAAAAAATAATAATAAAAATAAAAAAAAGTTACGGGTGCATGGGTGGTTCAGTGGTAGAAAGTTGCTATCAGCCATCTTTCCTTTCAATCTGTTTTCTCTCCTTCAAATATTCTAATGGTAACCGAAAAACATAATCTTTCCCCCTTCATATTATGGATAATTTTTCTTGGAGAATTGGAAGGATGAAAAATAAACTCACATTAAAATAATATCCATGATTTCAGCATTCTTCCAAAACATTAGTACTGTATCCACAAATTCCAATTAATAAAAATCTTACCAAAGCAGAAAAAGTGGATCCTTTTATTGAATAATAATTTTTAAAAAATCCAACTACTTGGTTCAATAAAATAAAAGGTAGCAGAGACCAGCTAACTTCCACCTCCATTATTTTAAGAACTGTTTAGTTAGAATAAATAACATAGCATTGTTTTGATTTATAAAAAACAGATTTATTTTAAGTACAATACTGAATTCAATGAAGCTTTGACTTTATTTTCTCAATCAACAAAGTTCGATTACCATCATGTAGTGGTCTATAAAATATTTTGGGCCTTCATATTTAAAAGGGACTTTCATATTTAAATTTGGGAAATCACCGATATCTGATCATAAACTCTTTGAAGGAAATGTATTTAATATCTCTTCCCAAGCCTTTAATTTCCTTCCATTGACTGTACCATTGAATATCTCATTTGTTGATGCAGATAATAATCAGTATCAACAGCAGTTAAAGGGTCATTCATCTTCAAACAAAGCACAGTGATGTTATTTATGTATTTCACAGACCATTTTGGATTTATGTAGGTAATGAAATAAAACGCGATTCATCTCAATAAATCATCCCAAGAATAGACCAAAGTTTTAATCAGCAGTCTATCATGTATACACAAAAATATTGGTTCCACAAACCAACAGATATGGCATACAGCTCCAACAAGGAATTTCATTATCCTCAAGCTTGTCTTTTCTTTTAAGATTATTATTTTCAGTACTTAAAATATAAAAAAAGAAAGTATTTTTTAACTTATTATAAAATCCACCATTAACATACATTAAAAAGATGATCCTGTGACACTTCTATTTTTTTTCTGCCACTTATAAGATGAAAATTTACTGAATAACAAAATTCTGAACTACTGAAGGATAACTTCCTATCAATAATTTGACCAGAAGTGTTACTGCCATCTAGTGGCATGACAAGACATTGCCTTAAAAAAACGATGCAGGAAAAAAAGTTCTGAAAATGTTCATTCTTTCAACAATTATTTACTGAGTTTCTACTCTGTGCTGATACTACAGATGCACCAGTGAGGACAACTTTTCTACTGTTGTATCTGAATTCATGTCACCTGAAGTAAGTTTAACTTATGAATACAACTAACTTTCTAAATTCTAAAAATAAAAACATTCCCCATTCCTGAATCAGCCAGGCTTTTACAATCAATTACATGTTATAAAGCTACAGTTAATATCTAAACTTTACTAATCTACACTTTTAAAACCATTAAAACAAGCAGTGCTGATAAATAGCAAGAGTAAATCAACTTTTTAACCTTTTCCAGTTCCTCTTTAAAAATATCTGAAGGAAGTTAACTGGCAAAAAAATCACTTCTAAAAAGGAAAGTATATACTACAAAAAGAAGATAGACAGTTATACTCAATGTCCAACATTAAAGATGAAATTGAGGGTTTCAGGATTATTGTTACCATTATTTTTTTTGGCATGGGCAGGCTCCGGGAATTGAACCTGGGTCTACAGCATGGCAGGCGAGAACTCTGCCACTCAGCCACCACTGCCCACCTTTCAGGATTATTTTTCAATTCTAGCTTTAATTCAGCCAGCTTTAAACTGGCTATGCTTTGGATCCCTTTGTTTTTTGATATTGCTTACATTCGCTTTCCGATGGAGGGCCACTGAGTGATCAAAAAGACAGAAATTATTTATGGAAACAGCAGTGATATTTGCCACATATTTGGAACTCTAACTGAACTCAAAAGACAAATTAGGAAAGAGATAACTCTACTTCTTTCTTGCTTGGCCTAGTATATAACCCTGGCTTTTTCATAAGGGGCAAAGATATCAGAGAGCCAGCACACAGCACCCTAGCTTGAATGTCAATTACAGCACCTTATGTTAAACTAGCCATCCTTTCTATAAAAGGAAGGATATTTCTCAAGACCAAATACCAATTTAATAAGGTCTGAATTTGAATCCATACTCTGCCTCTTTCTAGCTATATGAATTTGTGTGAGAAAATTTCTTAATATGAGATTGCTTTCTCATCTGTAGAACAGTAAATACTTTGTTCAATTCAACAAACACCCACTAAATGCACCAAAAAGTGTGATACAAACATAAATAAGACCTGAATCTGCTTTCTGAGGAACTCATTTTCATAAAGATGTGATTATGAACAAATAATCACATACATGGTGATTAAGTGCATTCTACAGCTTCAGCATGTAGAACATATGGAGGAGGAAAACATCTAATTAGAGGTAATACAGATTTTTTTCCTTCTTCTTTGAATTGGGTTTTGAAGGATGAATGAGTTTACCAGCCAAAGAGGCAGGAAAGAAAATTCCAGACTAAGGTGCAACATATATTGAAAAGCAGAAAACCATAAAATGGCATGGTCTGTTAAATTCTGAATATCAAGATGTTCAAGTGCCAGCTAGGGGCTGTGGCAAATAAGGGTGGGGAAAAGTGGGGCCTATCATAGAAGGCCCTGGTTCTATCCAGTTAGTGAAGACTTTATGCAGGTGAGTTACATAGAGACATATGACTTTAAGAAAGGGAACACTAACTGCAGTGTAAAGGATGGATTTGAGGGAGTAAAAGTGTGGAGCAGAGATTACATACAGTCCAATAAGAGATGGAGTTACATTAGAAATTAGGGTAAGACAATTAAGTCATTATCTTCCTATTATTAACACTACCCGTTGAAATATTAGAGATTTCACTTTAAAGTCAGAATATATACAATCTTTCTGCAAAGCAGCACAAAGCACCCAGAGATAACCATCACCAGTTTTGAAATTCACTCGCTATAAATGTTATCCATTAAACATCTCATTATTTTTAAATCCACCACAGGAACCAAAAGATATCACCGACAGAATGTGACCTTTTTTACCTGATTCCACCGTCTCCTCCCCTTCCGGTAGAAGCCTGGCTTTCTTGGCATTCTGTGGGGCATCATCACCATTGTCCTCGTATATGTTTGACCATTTTATTGCCATATCCAGCTCTGGGGGCGGTGGTTTCTTCTCGGTAGTGTAGGTCTCAGGAGGTGGTACATAGCTTGACTTCCATACTTTGAATTCCTTTGGAGGCTGTTAAGCAAACACATCAAGAAGCACTGTGAGGAACCGAGGTTCCTCTGAACGTTAGGAGCACATGCACCTCCCTGTCGTTCGCTTATCGTTCAGACCAATTTATGTTTTTTAAGGTTTAAAGATAAAATTTTCCACAAAAATCACAGTACTGTTAAGTGAAAAGCCAAAGGACTCCCTGTATGAATAAAGCTAATAACTTTTAGTTACCAAAGAAGAATCCAGTCTCAGATACTACGCCAAGGCTGACCCCTTCTGGAGGCTGCAGCAGACACTGTCTTGGAGGCAGCACCGCAGGCACTTCGGCGTCAAAGGGAAGGGGTCTCGGGGAGAAGCTGCAGCGAGGGGGGAGTGGGGGGGCGGGGGTCACCACCGTTAGTCCTCGCCGCGCGGGGTTAGGGCACCGAGCGCGGAGGTTTGGGCCTCCTCACAGGGGGCGGGGCTGCGGGGCCGATCTGACACCCACCAGGCTGAGGGACGGGGGCCCAGGCTCCCCAGGGCTGGAGGTGGGAGGGGCCGGTGCGGCATCCCGCGGCGGATGGGTGCGTGTGGGGGAATGGACAGCCAGAAGGGAGCTCAGGAGGAAGGGGGCGGAGGCCGGGGCCAAGACGGGAAACCGGCTCGGGGATCTCACCTCCTCAGGGGCCTTGACGACGTGCCTCTCCCAGTCTATCTGCCTGTTCAGGGGATTGTAGAGAAAGGCCGGGCGAGTCACGCTCCGGAACAGCTCATCGGGTCCCGGCAACCGCTTCTGCGCATTGTTACCACTGCCGCCCGTTGGCGTCACCGGATCTGGTCCTCTGCGACTCATCTGCTCGGGCTCGCTGTTGTCCTCCTCGTCCGAGGAGCCTGAGCTGCTACTCCCGTAAGCTGCGAAATAGCTCAGAGGATCCTTCTCTTCCGCTGCCATGACGCCTGCCTGCGAAGACCAAGGACTCCGCCGGAAGCCGGAAGCTGCCCCAGGCTCCGCCCGCGGCTGGCCCCGCCCCCCAAACTTGCCCAAGGGTTTGAGACCTGCGCCCCCTGGAGGCTGTGCTGTGCCCCTGCTACTTGGCTGAGGAACTGAGGCTGCAGGGTGGGGGCTGGACAAATTCCCTGGCAGGAGCTCCTTTAGGAATAATTCTCTGAGGAGCCCTGACAAGAGATGAGGGCCTGAGCCAAACTCATTTTTAATAAGTATTTACTAAAGGCTCCCACATCCAGACATTCTGATTTAATAGGTGTATTAATGCTCTTCAGGAAAACAAAACTGACTGGCTATATACATAAATATATAATTATATATATAAATAAACATTATATACTTTTTTTAAAAAGTTATTATCACAGGAATTGTGACCGTGGGGTTAGCAAGTCCAAATTCTGTAGGGCAGGTTGCAAGTTGGAAACTCTGATGAAGGTTTCATTGCATTTCCCAGGAGAAACTGTCCGGCTGAAGTAGAGATAAAAATTCTTTTTGACTGCTGAAATCATCAGTTCTCCCTTTAAGGCCTTCAACTGATTGGATGAGACTTTTTTCATTGCTGAAGGCATCTTTGTTGTTGTCAATTACAGTTGAAATCAACCATAGATTCGATCAACTGACTAGTGACTTAAAGCCACAAAATAGGCTAATAGTAAATAACCATCAGGCCAGTGCTTGCTTGGCCAACCCAATCACAATTGCTATCCGGTGCTGCCTGAACTTTGGGATCTTTCAAAGCTCCCTAGGTGATTTTAGTGGGCAGTAAAGTTTGGGAGCCACTACAGTAAGGATAATTGTTGATCAAGATCAATAGTATGGTAAATTCAAGGGGAGAATTCCAGGAGAACACAAATCATCAGTGTACTCTCTATGTTTAAATGCAACTCTCCTTCAGAAGCCTTCAAAAGATCCTATCTGACAACTGTAGATCTAATCAGCTTCTTGGTTTGTTTGTTTTTCAAAGCCAACAGTTACAGGTTTATTCAGCAATATAAGATATGGACAGAGCCTGAAACTTCTTGCTCGCTTTTATAATACTCAGGTAAAAATTACTTTGATCAAATTTCCAGAAGAAAACATAGGGTACTTCCAAAACATTATACTACATTTTAAAAACTTTTTATTGGCAAATTTTATTTCATTTTCATTGACAGATTTCTATCTCAGCTTTTTGCAATTATTAAGAGAAATATATATGAGACTATTATTAGGAAACAAGTAGAATTATAATTTAAATGAAAAGGAAAGCGTAAGATTTATACATTCATAAAATTAGTTAAATTCTGTTATATAACAAGAAAGACAAATTCAAAGTAATGGCCTGCCTGTTCCAAACAGTATTAAAAACAGAACGGCCATCCAAAAAAACACTCAATTTGTTCTAGTTATTTCAAGTGCATAGTGGTCCCCAATTAAAAGACAATGAAAAGTAGAGAAAAAATATTTTAAAAAATCTCATCAAATAAGAGGTAGCAAGATATTTTTTCTTCAGGAATGAAAATGATAAAAACTAAGATTTTGAAAATCACAAGAAAGTAGTATGAATTAGTGAAGGTAATGAGAAATACATTTTGGCAAACTGAGACCTTAGGTAGACTCGACTCCACCAGGTAGGTGTTCTTCCAGCATAAGAAGGGAACTCTGTGAGTGCCTGTAAATCTTATGAAGTGGGAAA
>PVIY010057812.1:0-12716 GCA_004026745.1 Myrmecophaga tridactyla
GGGGGGGGGGTGTAATAAGGAAGTAACACTTAGTGCTCAGCATTGAGAGAAACTGATTGTTGCCTCAGCTTCATCGCCTACCATTTTTCTTCTCCTTCCTATGTTCTACTACCCTGGCCTTTCAATTCCTCCATAGGGAAAATCCTTCCCACAAGTTCCTTCTCCCTTTAGGAATTGTATTCCTCTCTTGGCTGGCTCACCTTTAATACCACTTCTTCAGGAGAGCCTTGCCTATACCTACCTCACTTACTCTACACATCCACAACCTCCAATACTTCTCCTTCTCAGGTCTTCACTGACATTTATTTTTGTATAAATGTCTGTGATAATTTGTTCAAATATCTGTTATCTCTTCTAGGCTCCATGCACTATGAGGGGAGGGTCTATTCCAGTCACCTTTGTATCTCCAGGACTTGGAGCAGTGCTTGGAAATTGGGTGGTACTAATAAGCGCTGACTGAGCAACTGATTTTGACTGATGGAGAGATTCAACAAATGAAGAGCCTGAAGTACAGGACTGATCATCTAGACTGAAGAACACTGGGTAAACTGGAGTTTTTAAAATGTGCTTCCTTGTTAAGGGATGGTGGTAAGGGGCTAGATAAAAGATAGGGTCCAGTTCCCCCACCCACTTTTCAACAAGTCAACTTTGTTTTGCATCATAAGATGTACCAACCACAATCTCCAACACAGACCCTTAGTAGCAATATGCCTTACATTTGATTGCAATTTGTAGCACTTTCACAGATGGGCCTGAAAGAAATTAGGATGGATCTTTCATAAACTAGGTTTTGTAAATTTTGGTGCATGTGCAATAATGCAGTTGTCCTAAAATCTAACTTGGGGTCCCACTTGTACCCCTTACCAGCCCAGAGCATTGGACAAATACTTAATGTCTCTCATCCAACAATAGAGCATCTATGAGATGAAACTGATGATAATTCCTGTGTTATTTAATCATGGCTATTGAAGGAGGAAGCATGAAAAAATGTTATCACTTTTAAATAGCTCTATAAACTCGAGAAAGCTGTTAATTCTCATATAAGTGGAAAATATCTATAGTACTTGTACTCTATTTCTACCCACAAATTACATGTATTTATACAATTGCTGTACCAAATAAATTATATATTGACATTGACTGTGCAACTCGTATTGAATTAAAGAATTGATACAACAGCACAATGTCACCTCTTCAGAAAGACCCTCTCTTACCTCTAATCAAAATTAATGCCCTCCCCACAGTGGCCATCTCATTACTCTCTTTCATTTACTTTATGCCATTTATTTCCATTGAAAATTATTTTATTTATTTACCTATTTATTCCTGGATTGCCTGTCTTCCTGGACTATAACTTGGGCTTCCCAGGGGGACACAGTTGTCTGTTTTGTTCATTTCTGAATTCCCAGCACTGAGAGCTCATTAAAACATATGGAATAAATGAATTGCTAAATACAATGTCAATGCTTTGTAGGTTTATCTTTTATTTACATAATTGTAAAGGCTCAATCTGAAAGACTAAATTGTGTGTCAAAAAAAAAAAAGGTACACATCAAACCATCCCTATGATCAGTATAGTTTTAGTGGCTGCCTGAGAGTCAATTATTGGACAGAGGAAAACGAGATTATGGGGAGAGATAATAGTCCGAATCAAGGAATATGCCATTCTAGAAGATATTTAATATAATCAATGCATATTTACATTTAGAAAACATGTCCTAGACTCCTGTCTTGTTTTAGTGAATGAAAGATCATTTTAGAGTGCTGGTTACTTACTTTGTAAGTACTATTCATGTTACTTAGTACTTGTTACTTACTTCATAAGTACTTGTTACTTACTTCAAAAGTACTACTCTTTAAAATGTTGAAGTCAAAAGCATTTGATTCCCATACCCATACTGACATAAATAAATGACTGACTAAATTAATAAATGCAGAAGAGACCAATCGCCCACTGGGAAAAACTCCACAAACTTTCTGCAGATTTGTCCCTAAGGAGGAATACTACAATCCCTACCCCTGACGTGTGGGCTGTGCATAGTGACTTCCTTCCAAAGAGCCGTACAGAAAGGGTTCAACAGTAACTATACTGTGGAGAAACCTGATAAACTCCTCCTCAGCCCAATCACTGAGGCTAACAGCCACAAGGATAAGCCATGGCGACAGCGTGCCCCTGATGTGACGTCCTGAGAAGGAGAGCTGTGCGCAAATGGAATTTGAGTGTTCTCTTTCTTAAGGATAAAATGAAGGTGAAATTTTGGGGAGAACTAGGATGGAAAACAGACCCCGAATATCTCCACACTGTCTCCCCCATCCAATTTTGGGGCCTTGGGGTCAGCCTCTGCAGCCCTCCTGCTCAACAGCCTCATCTTTACGTGCCAAGCCTGACATTGTGAAGTTCAATCCTATTGATTATTATGCAGACAGCAAGGTATTCATTGAAAGGAGGAAAAAATAAACAACATGTTTTCTTACATTCTGGATAATTTGCCTTGGAATATTTTATATACCGAGATGATATTAATAACAAGAATTGTCTGACACCTCAGATAAAGATGTGCAAAATGATTCAGTATGTATAATTGGTTCCAAATTGTCCGTCCCATGACAAATTTTTTTTTAATTGTTTAAGGTTCAGATACAGTACAAAGAGGAAAGGCTAAACAATAATCATGTTTTATGTGACATAAGTAGTGTCTTTTCCAGCTATTTCATTCAAAAGTGGTCTACTACAAGCCAAGTAAAGAAAATATGAATATGCACTGAAGAAATGACTAATAACACAACCTTCACTCTTTATGCCTCAGCTAACCTTAAATAAAGAGCTTTCTGGGAAGACTTTAAAGTCGTTTTGCTATCTGCAGATTCGATGTTAAAGGGTTTAAATGCCATTATTTTTTTTCCCATGTCCTGGGCCTTACATATTAATATTCAGGCCAGGAACAGTTTAAAATTGCAGAGAACAAGAACACTCGCCAATAGCTCAGTGGGAGTCTGAGTGTAAATAGCTGCCAATCACCAGAAATGGGCCATTGTGAGCCCAGACAGCCCTGACAACACCCTAATGGGGTCCAGATCACTCTCACTGCCCTGCTAGGCATGGAGCAAATGTGGGTTGAGGGAGGGGGCAAGCTGGGACCCAAACAGAGCAAGCAAAGGTGAACCCCAGGAGCCTCCAGGCTACAGCCAGCAGGAGGCAAAGGGCCAAGAGGCCCCTGGGAAATGCCCCATGGCTTCTGCTACAGGTGCTGCTTCCTGGCATCATCTGCAGAGCTGCCTACCATGGAAGCTGGGCATCCTAGAACTGCGCTCAGGGTGGCCCAGTGCAGGCAGGTACAGCTTGGGGAAATCAGCACATGGATAGGTCTATTCATTTGGGGGCCTCTTGTGACAAGTTAGTGCTCTTGTCAGAATGGCCAGCCTGGTTGCTCTGGCCGATGCGTTAATGTGAGGCTGGCTGTTTATATATACTGAGTCTGTTTATATGCTGGTCCATCACAGATGTTATTTGTATTTGTCACACTTCTCTGGCAATTTTCATTAAGGACTTACGGTTGCCCCAATTTTTAAAAAGAGATTCAGGAAGAATTTTAAATCCACTAAGCATTTCATTTTTAATTTAATTTAATTCATGGGGTTTAGTTTTAAAAATAATTTTATTGGAGGAGTCATGAGTTTACAGAACAATCGTGCATAAAATAAAGGATTCCCCACCAACACCTTGCATTGGGGTAGAACATTTGTTACAATCGATGACAGCTCTTTTTAATCATTGTACTTTTTTTAACAATTACCTTTGTAATAATCAATGAAAGAGTATTAAAATAGTACTGTTAGACATTGTTCATAGTTTACACTAGGTACACTTTTTTCGTAGAAACCACCCTGTTATTAACACCTTGTATTAGGATTGTACGTTTGTTATAATTCATGAAAGAACATTCTTATACTTTGGTAGCATTAACTATAGTCCACCATCTATAACAGGGTTCACTGTATTATATAGCCCTATGTTTTACCTTTTAATTCTTATTTGAGTAACATATGTGACCTAACGTGTATGCTTTTAACAATATTCACCTGCATAATTCAGTGCTGTTAATCAAACTCACATCCATCCACACTCACACCAACACCACCAGCCATTTCCAAACCTTTACGGTCAACCTAAATAGAAATCCTATACAAATTGAGCATCAACTCCCCATTCTCTAATGCCAATCTGGCTTCTGGCAACCTATATTCTAGATTCTAACTCTATGAGTTTCCTTATTAAAATTATTTTGCATCAGGGATCATACAATATTTATCCTTGCATGTCTGGCTTATTTCACTCAGCGTAATGTCAAGGTTCATCCATGTTGTCACACGCATCAGGACTTCATTCATTTTAATAATAAATTAAAATGAATAATATTCCATTGTATGTATAAATCACATTTTGTTTATCCATTAATGGGCTGACAGACAGGGGGTTGCTTCTATCTGTTGGCAATTGTGAACAATGCTGCTATGAACATTGGTGAGCAAATATTTGTTGGGGTCTCTGCTGTCAATTCTTCTGGGTATATACCTAGTGGTATGATTGCTGGGTCATATGGTAATTCTGTACTGAGCTTCCCAAGGAACAGCCAAACCGTCTTCACAGTGGCTACACCACTTTACATTTCCTCAACTGAGAATGAGTGCTCCTGTTTCTCTACATCCTCTTCAAGACTTTGCTTTTTAATTGTAGCCATTCTAGGATGTGTGAAATGATCTCATTGTGATTTTGATTTTCATTTCCCTAATAGCTAGCGATGTTGAACAACTTTTCATGTAATTTTTAGCCATTTGTATATTCTCATTGAGAAATGTCTATTCAAATCTTTTGCCCATTTTTAAATTAGGTTGTTTGTCTTTTTATTGTTGAGTTGTAGGTTTTTAAAATATATTCCTGGATAGTACACTCTTATCAGATATATGGCTTCCAAATATTTTTTCCCATTGGATAGGTTGTCTTTCACTTCTGTGACAAAGTTCCTTGAGACACAAAAGTTTTTAATTTTGAGGAGGCCCCATTTATCTATTTTTTCTTTTGTTGCTTGTGCTTTGGGTATAAAGTTTTAAGAAACTACTGCTTATCACTAGATCTTGAAGATGCTTCCCTACATTTTCTTCCAGGAGTTGTATAGTCTTTAGGTCTTTGATAAATTTTGAGTTAATTTTTTGTAGATGGCATGAGATAGGAGTCTTCTTTCATTATTTTGGATATGGATATCCAATTCTCCCAGCACTATTTGTTGAAGAGACTATTACTTTCCAAATGAATGGATTCACAGCCTTGTCAAAAATCAATTGATTGCAGATGTGAGGGTCAATTTCTGAATTCTCAATTTGATCCCAGTGGTCAGGATATCTATTCTTGTGCCAGTACCATGCTGTTTGATGATTGTAGATTTACAATATGTTTTAAAGTCAGGAAATATAAGTCCTCCAACTTTGTTCTTCTTTTTCCTGATGTTTTAAGCTATTCAGGGACACTTACCCTGCCAAATAAATTTGGCAAATGGCTTTTCCAATTCTGCAAAGTAGGCTGTTGGAATGTTGATTGGGATGGCATTGAATCTCTAAATTTTTCTGGGTAGAGTTGATATCTTAATGATATTTAGTCTTATAATCCATGAACATGGACTGCCCTTCCATTTATTTAGGTCTTCTTTGATTTCTTTTAGCAATGTTGTATAGTTTTCTGTGTACATGTCCTTTATATTCTTGGTTAACTTTATTCCTAGATATTTGACTCATTTAGTTGCTATTGTAAATGGAATTTTTCCCCTTGATTTCCTCTTCTGATTGCTCATTACTACTGCATAGAAACACTACTGGTTCCTGCATGCTGATCTTGTATCCTGCCACTTTGCTGAATTCATTTATTAGCTCTAGTAGCTTTGTTGTAGGTTTTTTGGACTTTCTTTATATAGGATCATGCCATCAGCAAATAGTGAAGGTTTTACTTCTTCTTTCCCAATCTAAAAGCGTTTTATTTCTTTTTCTCACCTAAATGCTCTGGATGGAACTTCCAGCACGATGCTGAGTAACAGTGGTGACAGTGGGCACCCTTGTCCTGTTCCAGGTCTTAGAAAGAAAGCTTTCAGTCTCTCACCATTGAGAATGATGCTAGCTGCAAGTTCTTCGTATATGTCCTTTATCATGAGGACATATACATCTATTCTTATTTTTCCATCTATTCTTATTTTTTTTAAGTTTTTTCTTAATCAAGAAATGATCCTGCATTTTGTCAAATGTCTTTCCTGCACCAATGAAGAGGATCCTGTATTTTTTCCTTTTGTTTTGTTAATGCAGTGTATTACAGTAATTGATCTTCTAATATTGAACCCTCCTTGCATAGCTGGGATAAAATCCACTTAATCATGGTGCATAATTCTTTTAATGTGTTGTTGGATTCAATTTGCAATTACTGTGTTGAGGATTTTTGCATCTATATTCATCAGAGAAATTGGTGTGTAATTTTCTTTTCTTATGGAGTTTGGGAGATCTTTTGTATACAGTACTCCTCAGGCGTCCATGTTCCGCCTTGGGTCTCTGTGGACTTGGGTCCCTGTGACTGGATATGCATGGGTTTCTAACTCACTGCTGTAAGTGATGTTGGAGTATTCCCAGCGGGAGGGAGGGAGCTGGACCGCTGCCTCTGAGCAGCTCCAAGTTGTGCAGGATCAGGTGAGGGGGAGGGAATTGGATTGGTGGGTGAGGAAGGAAGTTTCCTACATGATATTTTTTTCTTTCTCTGATACAGCATTTGTGGAGTCCCTCTCCAGGCTCTATTTACCATCTTCCAGAATTTGAAGCAAGTGGTATTTATCTTTTTATTTGTTGAATCTCTGGGGAGGATTTATGGGGGGATGATTTATATCACCAAGTTCAATGACATCATCCCAACATCTCAGTTGCTGAACTTTTGCTTAAAAAAAGAACTGCATGACTGTGAAGACATGGCTGCTCCAGTCATTTCGAATAAAGATAATGTACTGTTCGCCCTCTCTGCTTTGAGCATTTAACAGATATCAGTAGAGTTCCCATCACAACCCTACGAGGCACATATTCTTGTCAACCCCATTGTAAAGGTAAGAAATGTGCACTCAGATGTGCCTAAAATCTTGCGTAATTAATTTGAACTACTATAGCTCCCTACCCCCACCTCCCAAAAAAACCCAGACAAATCTGAGGCCATATTATAAAGGAAAACAAAAAATTACCATTCCTACCCCCACCCCATAAAAACAATGATAATGACAGTGGTGAATTTTCACCTGGAATGGTATGTATCATCTTGAATTCCACATAATAAATAGATACAAAGATATCAGAAAAGACTGGGGAAAGGGACAAATTAAATGATAAGAACAAAGAACTCTGGGGAGAGTGTAAGGGGTGAGTGGTTCAGAGATCCCTGTCCTGCTCTGAGCTAAAAGATTAGCTCTCGCCTTCTGGAGAGGTGCAAGTTGAGAAGGGACTTGAATGGAGTGAGCAAGTACAGGCAAGGATAGGGTGGCCAGAGAACCCACCAGCAAATCTGAAGTGTCAGGTGACTTCTATAATAGAGTGAGGCAGAGCCAGGACAAAAGACAAACTATCCTATTATACTTCTTCTTCCGGGTAAACATTTTATGGAACTCTTTACCCCCAAGAAACTGGGCAGATGTGGTTTTAAAGGCTTTGGAAAATTCATGAATGACTGAGTTATAGTCTGTTACAAAGAAGGAGAAAAACTAAAGTGTTCCTTATCATTGAGCCAATCTCTTTTTCAACAAAGTAAATGTTCAGTATTGCAAAGATGCTTCTCTCTGAGATATTTATGATTGGGTGTAGGAGGATAGATTCAATGGATTTATTAAAGTTGCCCTGGCCCTTTCCTTTGATTGATGTATTCATTCATTTGACAAATATATATAGAAGCCCTCCTGTGCTGGGGATACAAAGGAGAGCAAAATAAAGACCCTGTCCTCAAGGGGCTTACATTCTACAGCTGAGCTCTTCAATTTGGTAGTCACTAAGCTTATATGGTTTTTAAATTTTAAATCAATTAAAATCCAGTTAGATTTAAAAATCTCTATTTTTCCTAGCTACATTTTAAGTCCCCAAAGCCACATGGAGCTAGTAAATGGCAACATATTGAACAGAGCAGATTAGAACATTTTCAAAATGGCAGCAGTTCCACTGGACAGAGTTTTTTGTTTCTGTTATTAATTTTTTTTTTGCATGGGCAGGCCACTGGGAATTGAACCCAGGTCTCTGGCATGGCAGGTGAGAACTCTGCCTGCTGAGCCACCGTGGCCCACCCTGACAGAGCTTTTATAAGACTGCATGCTTGTTTGTGTGTGTTAGTAAGAAGGAAAAGGCAGTTAGTAAGCTAGTCTGCTATTTTTGAAGAGCAGAGAGAACAAAGAAAAATATGCTATCTTTTCAGGATTGGGAAAGTAGAAATATAGTGAGTTACAAATGCATTGTACTCCCCCTCCCTATTCAACCCCCCACCTCCCCAGCCCAATAATTGCTTTCATCTGTTGAGCATGAGAACTTAATTTAGGAGGAATGGCCTGGATGTTTTCTAGACACCTATATTATGTCTGGATGACCTATAAGAGCAAATGTTATTCCAGAGTTTGGGATTCACCGAGAAAAGCTTCCTCACTGGAGCAGCCAGCTTCAGACATTTTAGGTTCGCAGGCACTTGTTTAAGGATCACTTTTTATAGAATCAAAGTCTAACACTGTTTGCCATCAACATCCCTAAAAGAAACCAGCCATGCCAAATAATGGGCCTCAGAACCAGGCCCTCTGGGTTTCACAGGCCACTTCCCTTCTCTTGCAGCATTAAACAACAATGATGTAAGTCTACATCATACTGGCTTATTCTAGGATATAAAGTAACAACTTAACATAACTGTGACACCTCAGAAACAAGAAATATGTTGCCTCTCATTTTATCAGATACTCACTAATTAACCTAGCTACAGTAGCTGCATGAGTTACTGAACCAGGAGGCTGCAACAGAGAGATGTCTACTCTATCTGCCAGCTGGCAATTTACCAACCATGGTTCAACTTTCAACAATGAGGAACACAATCAGAGGAATCTCCAAGCTCAGAAAATGTTCGTTGTCCCCAGTCCCCAGACAAGCCATTTTCTGTGATCATTATTGTTAAGTCCCACCCAAACGCACACATATATAAGCACCTATAAAAATACACACATGCAAAGACACAGAAACACACCTTGCCGCTGAGAAAAGTACACTTTAGCTTATACAAAGTTATCTATTCATTGCTTTTATGCCTTGAATGTGGTTCAGGAAAAACTTATCTGTACTAACAGGACAGATGATTGTAAAGTAATCATCCTGGGAAAAGACGATGCATACATTCCTGAATTGTTTGGTGCACTTTTCATCTCCCTCTTCACCCACAGCATTCAATGTAAGTTCCTCTTCTTTGGCATTTAATGACACTTGTCATTCTATGGCCATATTTAAGATGTGCTTATGTCTTCCTTGTGTTCTTAGAGGAATAGCATGTAATGCGGAGCGTAAATCTCGTGTTGGGGAACTGTGTTGGCTCTGGAACCAGAGAACTTTGGTTCAAACCCTAACATTATAACTCGTAACATTATAACTGTCATACTGTTTGTCATTTACTGACCTTTGGAAACTTACTTAGCTTCTTTGATCCTTAGTTTCCTTATCTGTTGATCAGGGAAGTTGGTGATGATTTTGATGATGATGATGATAATTATGCATATTTCTTGGAATTGTGATGAGGATTAAATGAGCCAACATATGCAAAGCCATAGAAGAGTTCCTGGTGCATATTAATCACTCAATAAACATCAATTATTACTATTATTTAGGATAAGGACATGTTCTTAATTTTTAAAATATCCTTGATGTTATTTAGCAATTTTGTTGCATTAATGTCAGATTACTTAACAATAAGTAATTATTGTTTAGTAATACTATTAATAAGTATTATTAATAATAATTATTATTTAGCTTTGGATAGGTTTTACATTATAACTTGATTTTGCATGTAATATGAATATTAAACTACCTTTCTGGCTCCCATTTCCATATACAGGCCATGTTTTAAACATGCCAAACTGTAATTTAAAATATTTTCTCATGCTTTTTTCTCTTACTTGCAGATACTTTCCAATCCCTACTAGCCTTGCTAGCACCTATAAAATCCTTAAAACCCAGTTCTAACATGTTTTTCTTTCTGAAATCATCTCTGAATTACCTGAGGCAGAAAGGATAGCTGCTTCTGGAATGTTCCATAACATTCATTCAAGCTGCTTTTATTCTACAAATTATGAAGATCATAAGTATCAATTTACATGTATTTTCTCCCCACCAAACTGAGCACAGTATATATCACATAACTGAGAACAGTGTATATCACATAATGGCTGCTCAGGAAATATTCTCCTGGCCATCTGAGTTCAGAGAAAGCACAACAGTAACAATGGATGACACTGCAAGTAACTGAGTCTAAGGAAGGCTGAAAGACATCTAGTTTCTCTCTCCCATGCCTTCCTATTCCTTCTAAAGTCTTGGATTGCCTCCTAGCTCTCCAAAGGAAAACTGGTTGTATTCTACATAAGTTTACTTCCTGATTGTTAAGTAGATTTGTAAGGAAATTCAGAGGGGTATTTCAAACCCTAAAAAAGAATATGGGGCCAGGTCAGAACATGCCATCTGCTGAAATTGAAGTTAATACAAATAAACATAAAATGAGTGGAATTAACCAACCGCAGACAGAACCCACTTGGAGGAAAACGCTTATATATGGGTTGTTGCTTATTTATTTATTGGATCTGTATTCAGACCCTTTGCTTAGCATGGAAGAGATGATGGAAAAAGAGAAAGCCTGGTTCCTGCTGTCATGGAACATACAGTTTCTTTGAAAATTTTCTAGCAGTCCTTAATCCCCATCCACATTTCTAAACCCCAAAACATTCTGTGAACTGAAAGTTTTGTCATGATCTTTATTGTTGCTGATCATTTGGTGGCAAAACTTGACAGGATGTGAACACAGCAGACAGCCAAACCTTAGCTGAACCGTGAGGCTATTTATATTCTTTACCCCATTAAGTGTGAATGTTTGATTACAAAGTGCTGCCCAGACCAAATACTATAATACATACACACATATTTACAGCATGTATATATATATATTTTTTTTTTCTCTCTTTCTGAAATCTGAAAAATGCTGAACTCCTAAGCACATCTGCTCCAAGGATTTTGGTGAGAGGTTGGCAGACATTTGAGTGGTGTTTTATAAGGGACAACAAAGTGTATCCTAAATCTAGTTAAGATAAAGGAGGTGAGATATCTTTAGGAAAATTATGGCAATAGGAATAATGCAATAGTAATAAAACTGCTTAAAAGACTCTTGTCATCTAATCAGTTGTATGCTAAGAACCTGGGAGTGATGAAAACAGGTGTGGGACAAGGAGGGCAGCTGATTTTAAAAATGGCTACAGCTATCCCACTCCCTGAATCCACACCTCTTTGCAATGTGACTTTGCAGCCCTCCCCAGCAAGCTGGTCAGCATCCCTCGTGACTGATTTTGCTCCATCAAACATGACAGATGTGGCATTATGCCAATTCCTGGGCCTCAAGAGTCCTTCTGTGCTTGTGCTCTTACTCTTAGAATGATGAGAGACCACATCAGCCAAGGCTGAGTCAACCCAGTTGTCCCAGCCAAGGTTCCAGACACTGAGAGCAGAACTGCCTACAGCTAGCCACAGGTGCATGAGAGAGCCTAACCAAGACCAGAAGAACTTTCCAGCCCATCCCAGCCCAAACTGCCAAACTGCCAAATTGTGAGCTAGATAAGTTTTGGGAAGAGCTGCTAGGTTTGGGGTACCTTGTATCAGCTCAGGAGATCTAGAAAAAGAGCTGCCAAAGCAAGAGGGTGTCATGGTGTCTTCAGCCCAATACAAGACAAGAACTCTCTCCATATAGGTCTAAAAGCATCTAAACTAGACTTACCAATCCAGCTCACTTCTGAATGGAGAGAGCTGTTTGCTTCTTAGAAATACATTGCTTCATCATTGTTCTAGTTTGCTAGCTGCCAGAATGCAATATACCAGAAACGGAATGGCTTTTAAAAGGGGGGATTTAATGAGTTGCTAGTTTACAGTTCTAAGGCTGAGAAAATGTCCCAGTTAAAACAAGTCTATAGAAATGACCAATCAAAGGCATCCAGGGAAAGATACCTTGGTTCAAGAAGGCCGATGAAGTTCAGGGTTTCTCTCTCTCAAGTGAGAAGGCACATGGCAAATACAGTCAGGGTTCCTCTCTCATCTGGAAGGGCACATGGTGAACACAGCATCATCTGCTAGCGTCTTCTCCTGGCTTCTTGTTTCATGAAGCTCCCCGGGAGACATTTTCCTTCTTCATCTCCAAAGGTTGCTGGCTCGTGGACCCTCTGCATCTCATGGCTATGTCATTCTGCTCTCTGAATCTCTCATTCTCCAAAATATTTCCTCTTTTATAGGACTCCAATAAACCAATCAAGACCCACTCAAATGGGTGGAGACATGTCATCCCCTAATCCAATTTAACAACCACTCTTGACTAAATCACATCATCGGGGAGATGATCTCATTACAGTTTCAAACATATAGTATTGAATAGGGATTATTCTACCTTT
>PVIY010057813.1:0-12717 GCA_004026745.1 Myrmecophaga tridactyla
AAAAAAAATTACATTCAGTTGAAATTTCAGTTCATCAGCCACACTAGGCAGATTTCAAGTACCCATGTGGAGTTTGTGACTAACTGTTGAATGGCGTAGGCTTAGAAGATGGGGGAAATTTGACAAAGCATCATTCCAGGTGAGGGGTAAATGCAAACAAGACCTGAATGTCATGATTGGGTAAGAAGAGTCAAAGGTGAGTAAACAAGCCCAATGACATAAAGTTGGTATTCAGAATAAGTAGAGGGTTTCACCTGAAAGGTGAGTTGGGCTGGACTGTGAAGGATGATGAATGCCAAGTAAGATTTGAGACATCTCAAACCGGCTATAGAAATCCTTGAGATTCTCTAAGTAGAGGCAGGATATGCCACACAGGCAGTGTTTTAGGAATATCCCCCTGGTAGCGGTGCTCAAAGTGGACTGGAAAAAGAGCCCCCCCCCCCGCCCGCTCTCCTCTCCTTCCCCCTATTTTCCTTTTTTTTGTTCATTTTGTCTGCATAGCCCTCAAATTCTCAGTCATGGGAGACCAGTCAAGACTATTTGAAAGGATTTCAAAGTTTTTCCTCAAACTTGAGCACAGAGATAAGGTAGAAAGAAGGGGTTTAAGATAATATCTGGTAAGAAGTTAGGCAGCTTAAAGGTATTATTGCACAGAAAAAAACTTTGAAAGGAAGGGTGAGAAAATAAAGTTTTTTTAAAAATAAGAAAAACTCTGTGATAGAGGAGAGGCTCAAGGAAATGAAGCCTTTTCTTCATATTACCTCAAGATTTACAGACAGTAGAAATAAAACTAGTCTATGGTTTTTCACACTAATCAACAAATAGAAAAGATGTCAGATTTGGTAGTGGTGACTATGAGATATTATGTTTTTTTAAAAATACAATTTTATTGAGACCTATTCATATACCAAGTAATCATCCAAAGTGTATGATCGACAGTTCACAGTATCCTCATGTAGCTGAGCATACATCACAATCAATTTTTGAACATTTTAATTACTCCAACAAAAGCAAAAATAAGAATAAAAATAAAAGTAAAAAAGAACACCCACAGCATCCTATATCCCCCATACTCTCTATTATTTCTTTATTTTTTGTCTTTATTTTCTTACTCATCTTACTATACTAGATAAAGGGAGTGTCAGTCACAAGTTTTTCATACTCACACAGTCACACCATAGAAGTTATATAGCTATACAATCATCTTCAAGATTCAAGGCTACTGGATTAAAGTTCAATAATTTCAGGCATGTCCCTCCAGCTACTCCAGAGATTTTATCATTTGAATATGATACATAAGTCAGGAGGTAGAGTGATCTCAGAGTGGATTTCTTGGCTCACCAATGTCATTAAGAGCCTAATTCCCTTCTGTCCTTCCTCTCTGTCATCCTCAGTGCATATGTGAGATTTTTCTTCTTGGTTGCAAGATGGCTACCACAGCACCAGAAAACACATTCTCACATGACACTGTCCAAACTGGGAATGGAAGGGTTGGGGAAAGGGAGTATTGCACTCTTATGTTTTAACAGGGAGAAAATCTTTCCCAGGTCCTCCATTAGAATTCTCATTACATTTCACTGACCAGGGCTGGATTACATGCCCATTTTAGACCCATCACTGGCAAAGGGCCAACTAAGTTCAAACGAGACTCAACTGCTGGGCACATTGTTGCCCAAGCTAATTAGAGATAACAAGTGAAGAATGACTGCTAACAAGCAGAACAGTCTGACACAGAAAAATATAGAACAATCGATAGGGAGAATATCAGGGTATTAGAGAAACTTCATGGGACACTAGTCTGACAAGTTCCAGGACTCCCTGCCAATGTCTGTCACCACTGACTGCAACTTTGCATGTTATGGGTGCTCAATTACGTGCATTAATACAAATTAGTTTCCTAGGGCTGCTGTAACAAAGGACCTGGGTGTCTTAAAAAAACAACTGGGTGGCTTAAAAAAAAACAGAAATTTATTGTCTCACAGTTCTGGAGGCTAGAAGTCCAAAATCAAAGCTATGTTGAATTAGTAGCCCACCCTACTCCAGTATGGCATCATCTTGACTAATTCATCTGCAATGACTCTATTTCCAAATTAGGTCACATTCACAGGACCTGGGGTTAGGATATCAACATCTGTTCAGGGGACCCAGTGAAACCCATCACAGGTGGTCAGGGTAGTTTTCACCGAGAAAGTGACACACAAAAGAAGTGAAGGAGATAGCCATGAGGATACTTGTAGAAAGATGTCAGACAGAGGAGCTGGCCTGTGCAAAGGCCCTGAGGAAGTATTCTTGGATAGTGGGAGATATGGCAAGGAGGCCAGTGTAGCTGCAGCAGGGTAAGTCATATGGACATGAGTATAAGGTCAGGAAAGGAGAAAGGGTTCAACCCACGAAGAACTTGAAGGCCATTTACTCACATGAAAGGGGAACCATGGAAGGGTCTTGGCAGAGCAGTGGTATGATTTGTCTTATGTTTTCAAAAGATCACCCTGGCTGCTGGGTTGGAAATAGACTGGAGAAGGGCAATGGGAGATGTGGGGAGGCCAAGAATTCAAAACTGTACAAGTGATAGTGAGGCAGATGAAGGTGCTAGCAGTGGAGTGGTGAGCACGCCAAAGGTCTGAGGCTGAGCAGTCAGAGGAATGTCTTACTGTTCACCAAGATAGAGAGTCTGTAGGTAGAGTAGGTTTTAGGAGATAGATTAGGAGCTGAGACTTGAATATGTGAGGTTTGAGATGGCTATGATATATCCATGCACAGAAGCAAAGTAACCTTTGAGTGGGTGAGCTGGAAATAAAAACTGGGGCCTACTAGCTTATAAATCATGCTTAAAACCATGAGACTGGATGAGGTCACCGAAGGAGTGGAGGACTTGGAGTGGAATTCATAGGGTTTTCCTGCAAAAGGTATCAAAAAGGTTGTTTGGAATGAGTGGGGAAAGTAAGTTCAAGGTAGTTTTTTTAAATTGGAGAAATGACAGCACTTACTCAAAACCTGATAAATATTTATTGAGCACCTACTAGGTGCCAAACACTATGCTGGATGCTTAGGGTGCCTAATGAATAGAATACACAAAAACAAAATTAAGCTGAAAAACCAAAGCAATAGGAAAAGCTCTTATGTTCTGATGGGAAGAAGATGGACGACAAACATCATTAAGGAAATTATATTGTGTGTCAGAAGATGATGAATGGTAAAAGCAAAATATAGACCAGGACAAGAAAGACTGGGAATGAAAGGGTATGTGTAATGTCTGTAAGCTGGAGAGCATAATCCAGTTAGGAAGGACAGGGTGATGGTGCAGGAGAGAGAGAGAAGGACTGCTTGGGTGATGGAGCAAGCAAGGGACTGAGTCATGCTCATGAGGAGGAATTGGCTCTCTAGAGGATCAAGTTAGTTCGACTATAGCAGGTGTGTGAAAACAGGGGGTGTGGGGGCGGTGGCTGGTGGGTGGGTAAATGTGATGGTGCAAATCTGGGGGAGATCTTATGGCTTCAGTTTTCACTGTGAAGAGGGAAGCAAGATGTCATCTGTGAGTGCTATCAGGGAGCGATGATTGGAGGTTTGAGGAAAGTGGAGAAGGTCTGAAATAGTCATCTAGGTGAATGCATGAGTGAACGGATAAGGAAAAGGCAATACATTGCCAGCAGCACTCAGAGTGCACTTGCAGTTTGTGGTCATGAATTTAAAGGGAGCCCTGTTTCCTCCAGGCACATTCGGGGGCATGAATGTAGGTGTGCAGTGGGTGCAGAGCTAGATTCAACCTGTGTCGTGGTTTAGTTGACCATGTATAATGAAGCAAGAGATAGGCAAGAAAGTTGAGATGAAGAGAAGTGGGAGGGCAACTGATGGGTAGGTCAAAGGTGAGAGGATAAAGAGATTGGGGGTCCAGGTGGAAAGATGGTGAGAATCAAGGTAATATGAAAATGGACCTGGGTCAGAGATGGATGCATGAAATTAAGACTGGGTAAGTCTGCCGTCATGTAATTATTAACACTTAGAGACTGACACCCCCCCCCCTTTGGTTTAGGGTTGATAGGTATAGAGTAGGTGAGTGGAAAAGGTCAGCATTCCAAAAAGAAGCAACATTACAGGCAAAGAAAAACCGTAAATACAGAGTGATCTAATCTGGCAGGTACATAGGATACCTAACAGAGAGTAGAAGGATAGAGGATTTTCAAAGTAGACTGGAACCAAGCAGTGGAGTGGTCTTCCTTCTATAGGCAATGGGGAGCCACTGCAGGTTTGGGGGTGCTGTGGGGCTATACTTTGAAGGCTTGAGCTGGGAATAGGATGACTGAAAGGGGAAGAGACTAAAGACAGACCAATCAGGAGGCACTTGCAGTAGTTGAGGCAAGGTGGGGCCTGTCCCCAGTGGTGGCAGAGGGGACCAGAAGAAAGTGAGCACGAAGCCAGATTCTGCAGGGTCAATGTCAGACTGGAGGCCCCAACTACTATGATGTGTTACTTCCTAGCACTTCAAAGTAGCGGCACTGATATGATGCGAGTTGCCTGGACCCCCAGCAGGTAGGGTTTGCTTTTCACATCAACACCCATTTCTCCACTCTACACAGAGACTTTGCATTTCTTGACAACACCCCTGTCTCCAGTGCTCTGGCAACATTGCATGTCTCCCCGTCCCCAGCCATTCCCTGAGACAGATCAATGTTTCAGGGGAGAGAGAGCTGTTGCTTCTCTCTGAAGCAAAACCTCCGTTCCCATTGATATGGATTTCATCCTTCATTGCCATTTCGTATTTGATGCCAAATGTAGTATTCACATTGAAGTAATTAAGGATGAGTTGCCTTGATTTTATCATTGCTTGTTACTATTACATTAATATGTCCCTTATATGTGATGCTTATTTGTGACAACTGTAATCTGGACAATGCCATCAGAATGACTAGTCCCTGACAAGTAAGCTGAAGCAATGTACCATATTCAAAGTTTGGATACATGATAAATTATGGAAAATTTTAGAAAATCTTTATGAAATTGTCAGGATCCTACCTCAGCGTTCTGGAAGGGAGATTTGTGAATTATAGAGGAAAGGAGAACGGTTTTTTTCAGAGAGTTCTCTGCCCCCCTTCCAGTTGTGCCACTTATTGGTTGGGTGACTTGAGGTAAACTCAATGTCCTCAGTTTCCTTTTCTATAAAATAAGGGGCTGGACTAGCTAATGTGCTTCATCCTTACCAGGATCCAACAACTTTATTACATTTTTTTTAAATTAGAGAAGTTGTAAGTTTACAGAAAAATCATGCACAAAATACAGAGTTCCCATATAACCGTCCCCAATTTTAACATTTTTCATTAGTGTAATACCTTTGATACAAGTGATGTGAGAATATTCTTATAATATACTTTAGCTATAGTCCATAGTTTACTTTAGGGTTCACTGTTTGTGTTGTACAATCCTATGTTTTTTTTCCAATGCTTTGCTCTAGCATCATATATTCCACCTTAAATCTCCATTTTTAACCACGTTCAGATAAATAATTCAGTGGTGTAAACTACATTCACAATGCTGTGCTGCCATCACCACCATCCATCACCAGAATTTTTCTGTCACCCCAGACAGAAACTCTGCACCAATTAAAACTTAACTCCCCATTCCCTTGCCCTCCCAGTAGCCTGTATTCTAGTTTTTGACTCTATGAATTTGCTTATTCTAATTATTTCATATCAGTAGATCATACAATACATGTCCTTTTGTGTCTGGCTTAGATTGCTCTACATGATGTCTTCAAGGGTCATCCATGTTGTCGCACGTATCAGAACTTCATTTCATTTCATGGCTAGGCAATATTCCATTTTATGTACATACCACATTTTGGTTATTCACTCTTCTGTTGAGAGATACTTGATTGTTTCCATTTTTTGGCATTTGTTAATAATGCGACTATGAACCTTGGTGTGCAAATATGAGTCTATATAATTTGTCTCATCAAACCATCACAGATTCCACTTTCCCCTTTCTTTTTGAAGGATATATTTATTGTGGCCAAAATTGCATTTTCAGAAGAGTTGAATTGATAATTTTGACGTATCTTGCTTTCTGAATGGTTGGTCTTGGGGTAGCGATCATTGGCAGTTTGTTCTCATAAAACACAGATGAAAGACATATTATACCACCATTGAATCCTACTTCAATGGTAGTACATAGTACATCATAGATTAAAACACAATTCAAATGCTCTACTTTAAAAAAAGAATAGATTTAGGGGGTATGAGTATAGTTCAGTGTTAGAATTCTTGCCCGCCATGCGGGAGTCCCAGGTTCGATTCCCAGCCTGTGCATTTCCCAAAACAAACAAAAGAAACCAACAAAAAGAAACACACAAACAAACAAACAAAAACTTCAACAAAATCGGGCTGGAATAACAGGATACTGACATGGAAAAAGAATGAAATGTGACCCTGAAATGAAATGTACAACATAGAAAAAGAAAGAATGGGTTTATTATTCCATCCTGTTTCAGTTTGCTAAAGCTGCTGGAATGCAATATATCAGAAATAGATAGACTTTTATAAATTTGTTTTATTAAGTTACAAGTTACAATTCTAAGGTGGTGATAATGTCCCAATTAAGGCACCAAAAAGAAGATTCTTTCTCAGAGAAAAGGCAGCAGGCATGGGGTCCCTCTGTCACATGGGAAGGCACATAGTGGCATCACTGTCCTTCTCTCCTGGCTTCTGATTTTAAACAGCTTTCTCAAGCTTCTGGCATTTTTCATATCTCCAAACATCTGTGTTCTTTCCAAAATGTCTCTCCCTTAAAGGACTCTAGCAAGCGGATTAAGACCCACCTTCAATGGGCTGGGTCATATCTCCATGGAAACAACCTAATTGAAAGGTCCCACCCAACAATAGGTCTGTCCCCATAAGATTGGATTAAAAGAACATGGCTTTTCTGGGGTACATAGTTTCAAACCAGCATATATCCCAAGCACCTAACCACCAGGTAATTTTCTATTTCCACCATCCAAATACATATGTCTAGAATAATTCACCCAGCCTTCAGTTCCATGTCAGCTCTGGGATTCAGGATGCTGCAGGGATTTGAATTTTAATGGTTGATTCTGCCTCTAACCAGCTGTGGGCCTTGGAAAAACATGTCATCTCTTCCATCCTCAGTTTCCTCTCAGGCAAATTGAAGGAGTTGAAGAGGATGATGCCCAAGGCCCACCTTAGGTCTAAACTTCATGAATTTCCTAGATAAAGAGATTTGCTTACAGGAGACCTCAGGAGGGTCTCCCACCTGCGCTGGGAGGGCTCGTGGTGCTCTCCAGCCCAGCAGGAACAGGAAGCGCAGAGACACTGAAGAGCCTCCTGATGACTTAATGGGCTTTAATATGGGTGGCTTGGTTTTAATTTTCTCTTACAGCAGATCCCCTGGGGTAAAGTGTACTTCACAGTGGAATAACAACCACGTGGATATTCCAATTGCTGCAGGGTATCTTATTTGGAAATCAGATTTAAGTCACATTCCTCTGGTAGTTTTTGCTATCAGAACAAATAAAAGCCCCCAAAGGGATTCTTGTACTTAGAGCTTACATCTGTTGGAACGCCAAAAGTATCTTCCTAGCAGTTAAGGATCTGTAAATATGTAAAGCAGAGTGAAATCACAAATACTCCTAATCATCATCTCTTTTAAGTTTGAGTAGAAGCCAAAAGGAACAAGCAAAATCCCTGGGAACGCTTTTATATTAGACTGTTAACTTAATGGTCATGTCTAATGACTCAAATTATAAACAGGGAACTGGGAATTTCAGGTGGCATAGATAAGAAAAATGCATAAATTGTCCATAGAAGCACACAATCAACTTTACACATGTGAAAATGGTTCATGTAGAGGTTGCTAAACAGTCATTTTTTTCTCTCTAGTAAACTTTAATAGTAATGCTACTACCTGAAGACTAGTCCAAGCAATAAAATAAAGTTTTCAGCCCATATTTTCAGGACTTAGCTGCCCCTACTACTTATGCATAATTTATTTTCGTATCACTTTATCTTTCTTTGATTATGAACCAGGCATTGTTAGATGTTTTATACACATCGCCTTATTGAATCTTTTCAACAACTCTGAAAAGGCACAATTGTTTGCTCTGCTGTACAATGATGAAAACTGAACTCCAAGAGGTTATGGGTGTGCTGTAAACTGCTTTTCTTCAGAGGCCAAAGAAAACTGAAGGGGGACAGTCCTTGATCACAGTAATTCATTCATTCAATCATTCATTCAGGAGCTCATCCTATTTTTAAGATACTCTATTCCTATAAATCCAGCCCACTCCTCTCTTCCTATTCAATTTTCAGTGGCAATGGGAACTCAGAGAAACGATTAGCTCAATTGTGACTTTGTAACCACTCTCTGATTACCCCTCCATCTTGCTTTTTCCAGGTTAAATGATAAAATTTCCTTTCTGGTTCTCTTCTGAACCATTTTTCAAAAGCCATCCTTTCATTTAGGAGTGGAATCACAAATGAGATGCAGTATTTTAGTAAGGAAGAGTAAAACAAAGATTTCCAGCGTTTTACATTAGCACCATGACATTTCTAATAATCTGCATAGGAGGATTTTTTTTTTTTAAGCATCCTTGTAAGTGCCTCTTGAAAACCTCTGTGACAGGAGATAGCTACTGACTAATTTGTTCTGGCAGAAAAATGAATTCAGTATTATTAAAATATGTTTTCTGTCACCAGATCTTGTTCGGGTCATTGAGTGGCTTTTCATTGTAGGAAGGAGTAGAATTTACTTCCAATGAAACATTATAAAGAAGAGAGAGAGTTATAAATACTACCTTTGTTTTGTCTGGTACTATGACCCGCACCAACATTAGCAAAAAACATTAGCAAAATGCAAATCATAGTCAATTTTTTAGGAGGTGCTATTTCAATATTTTGCATCTCTAAAGTTGTGCATCAATCTGAATTTTTTTAAAAAAGCAAGGTTAATGAAAGGTACATGACACAGACTGCCACAAAACAACTGTGAAAAACTAACTTTAAGCAGCTTTCAGCTTAGTGACTGAAACAATGCCATTTCTCTAGAGAAGTTCTAAATATAGAGAAATAATGGATAGCCGTTTGCCACAAGCTGTGCAGCTCCCTAAATCAGCAGGGGCTGAACAGTGAATGGGGAAAGTCTGTGCGGTCCCTACAGCGATTCCAGAGACTGATTAGGTTTGCAATATTGATAGTTTCCCATGGGTGGGGCAGGCTGGGGGGAGGGGGGTGGGTCACATCTCATTCTTATTTTCCTTTCTTCCCACCCAGAGGTGTGGTAGCTGCAGCGTAAGCTGCAGATGTGGGTGATTAGGATAAGTGGGAGAAAAGAAAGCTCTTCATTACTCTTCTTCTTCTGGAAAAATAAGAAGGATGAAATTCAGCAATCATCAAGCCTTTCACTTCCCTACAATGTCAGCATGGTTAGGGAACTGGCTTCCTTTCCAGGGATGAAATTACTTCCTGCTAACATCAGGAGGGGCAGGATGGACAGACGGGTGAAAATGAAAACTAAACTCTGAGGGTAGCTTTTGTTTTCGTGCTTGCTGGAAGTCCTTTCTTGTGTTAAAATGAGATGTATCGGGTACTAGCAGCCACAGGATTTTCACATTGAGAATGCAGGGCAGCATGCTCCAGACACATCCCCAGCTACATAAAACATTTGTCGCTTTTGATAACAAAATTATGACATCTTGGACTTCGTTTTTAATCATGCAGAACAGAAAAAATATGACAATTTAGCAAAATGTCCTGTGTAGGTTCTGCCAGGGAGTAATAGTCAATTCCATGCTAATGAAAAGCTCCCTGGTCAAAATGCATACTTAATTAGAGTTTATAGACATCTAAAGAGAAAGAAAATCAAAGGTTGTGTCATAGTTGACCTCCATCAGATGTGCGAGCTTAGGCCTGAGGGTAAAAATTCGACCCAAATGGAATGAGATGAGAGGGGTCTGATTATTTAACAAGATCATTGTCTTTAGATAGAATTTTAATTGTTTCAGAGTTAGGTCTATATAGAGATTTTGGAGGTGGCTTGGTGGCCCAGCAGCTTAGATTTAGAGCTTTCTGATTAAAATGTATCCCTCATATCATTTAAAGGAGTGACGAGCTTAACCATAGCATTTAATCATTGAACTTTATTTTGACCTTTCTAGAACATGGGGACCAATACTGAGATGTGATTCATTTGCACCAGGGCAGTGGCCTGTCTCATGGAGAGTCCAGGTGGGGGAAGGGAAGATTGAAGAGACTTCGATGTAAAAAAAAAAACTCTGCCTGACGTCTTGGAATAATTTTGCACACGTTGACTCAACTTATCCCCATCCCATCATGCTTTGCTGGCCTAACCTGCAGCCCCTTTTAGATTTAAGAGGAGAAAAACAGGGTGGAAGGTAAAAGTAAGTTTGGTAACTGACAGCCCAAGGCTGTAAGTGCCCAGCCATTGTGTAGGGCACAACAGGACTGTTGTCTCCAGTTGCTGCACCTCCATCCTTCCACCTGCCTAGAAGAAAATTTGCCACAAAGATGAGATTTATCAACTATCCACCTCCAGCCAGCCTACCCTCTCAGCCCCAAATGAGGAACCATGACCCACTGCTGACCTTGTAAATGGGACAAGATTGAAAAATCAGGGAAGCAGAGAAGTGAATAATCCAGTGCTTTTTCTAAGTATCACAGTGGAGGTAGCTGGGCACAGATGGGGGAAGAAAAGGGATTTGGATACTAAACGGTCCTAAGTGTGAGCTCTGGTTCTGACACTTAGCAGCTCTTTCACTTGCACAAATTATTTAATATCTCTGTCCTTAAGTTTCCTCCACTAGAAAATGGAGAATGTAAAAATGAACTTTTTGTGGTTATAGTGAGAATTAAATGAGATAATGTATGTGATACACGTCACGTGTTTTTTGGCTAATAGTAAAGGCTCAATACCTTTTACTTCCTTTCTCTTCTCTGCCCTTTGCCTTCCCTTCTAGCCTGGGAAAGAGCTTTATTTTCTTGATAACTGCTTTTTACATAGATGGTTAAAATGTACTTGCTTTCCCCAGAATGGTCTAAACTTACCCAGTTTAGATGATGATAATAATACTTTATCAATTGGTCAGGTGTGAACTGATTTGAGGTATAAGAAATGTCAGATCTTTTTATACTTTGAGGGAAAAATCCCAAGCCGGGCCCACACTTACTGAGTTTGGCGAGAGAACCCCAAATGATCATTTAGGGGGACAGGGAGGAAGGCTGGGGATTGCTGCTTCTCCCAAGCAAGCCTGCTGGGGGTTCCCGCAATGTATGCGAATGGAGGGCCTGGTCTGCACGAGTCACAGGCTCTGTGACCACAGTTACTCAGCCACACAGCTGACTGCAGCTGCTCTTCTCCCGGCTGTGCTGCTCCAGGCTGTTTACAGAGGTGGCCCTCACTGCCCTCCTCACCACGGACCACAGGGACAGTCACAGAGGCTCCCAAGCCTTCGTTTCAGGTGGAGCCTCTTCTAGAACCCATGCTGCCATTCCCATACCACGTCTCATGACTTCAGGTGCTGTGTGACTGAGGGATCCATTACCCTCCTCCCTACGTGGGACAGTAAGAATAAGCTAGGTTATGGTGCAGTAACAGCCCCCAGATATTATGGGCTTAGGTCAATAAAGCTTTATTTTTTTCCAAGCCAGCCCTTTTGTGAGAGGCCTGTACCAAGAGTACAATTCAAGGACCACATCCCTTCTATCTAAATATTTAAAATGTAGAAACCAAAATAACAAACTATTAAATGAAATATGTTCTACCCTCTTACCTTGAAAAATATGCCTTCATAACAATGTTGAAATATATACCTTTATTGCAACCTTGGAAAATAAACCTTTATAACAATCTGGAAAAGCAAGTTGGGATTTAGAATTCAGAAACTCTTTGAAGTTCTGTGGTGGGGTAGCAGGACAAACAGCCCCTTTTTGGCCCATCCCATCCCTGGACACCCCACCCACATATCCAAGCTTTGTACCCATGTCCCTTGGCCATTGCTCAGGTAGAGGATGAATCAGGAAAAGAGTACCATGGGGCTCTGGAAGCAGGCCTTGGACACTAAGGCAAGAAATTCTGAGGTCTCTGTCATCCAAACCATGGTCTAAAGAGAGTGGAATCTCCATTTTGACTCCTTTAGTCCCGTGACTCCTCACGCCACGGGAACAGACACAGCCAGAGGAGGGCTAGAAAAGAGCTTCTTGAAGGGTGAAGCCCTTGGCAAAGACTCATCTCTTCTAGGTCTAAGGTGGTACTTGTTATGGTTTGCTAAACCTAGCAGAATGCAACATACCAGAAATGGACTGGCTTTTAACAATAAAGACTTATTAGCTCACAAGTATACAGTTCTAAGACCATGAAAATGTCCAAGTCAAGGCTTCAATAAGACAATATCTTCTTTCTGAAGACAAGTTGCTGGTTACCTGGACTCCTTTGTCATGTGGGAAAGCACACGGCAGCTTTCAGTTTCTGGCTGCCCTCCTCTGGCTTTCTTGCTGAGGATCTGTGTGTTTCTCTCTTTTAGCTACTGTCTCTCTTAGCTGCACTGTCTTTTCTTTCTCAGTTTGTCTGGCTTTTCCTGTGAACTCTGGAGGTTTTCTCTGTCTTTTGTTTCTCTTATAAAGGATTCCAGTAAGACGATTAAGATCCATCCTGGATGAGATGGGCTACATCTCAACTTAAGATCTTGCTCACAGAAAG
>PVIY010057814.1:0-12720 GCA_004026745.1 Myrmecophaga tridactyla
TGGGCAAGGGCTGGAGCTGGGCAAGGGCTGGGGCTAGGTTGAGGGATGCTGGGGAAGGCAGAGAACAACAGAAAATTTAAATTGTGGGTATTAATACCCCATATATAACAGTATGAATAGAAAACTTGAGATCATAACAATTCAAGATTTCCATGTGATAATCATTAGTCATAGTGCAGCATCAAGGAGAGGGACAGAGCAAGGCCTGGACTGGGCATACCTTAAATTTTTAATTAACTTTTTCCGTGCTATAACTCTTCAAAAATCATCCAACAGATAAGTATAAATCAAAATCCGACCCCAGCATGAGCCACGGGGTAGGTGTTCCTCTTGAGGAAGACAGGGATTCCTCTTCTGCCACCTGTTGGCCAACGATCATCTGGGATCCATTCTGGTCCTTGCCACAACTCACAGCCATATCCACCCCAGGCAGGCCTGGAAAACTGTCCACAGCCAAGTGCAAGGAAGAACAGAGACCAGGAGAAAGAAGGATAGCCTTACGCCTTGGCAACAATGTAGAGGAATGGTGTGAGATTCAGCATGTACATCCATATATGGCACACAAGAGTTGAGGAAGGCAGAAATGGCAAACGTCCTTGAAAAGACCTTGGGTACCACCCACGTGGAGAGACTTCTAAAATGGCTCCTCCATTTCTTCCTCCTGACTGGCTGCATAAAGACAGCAGCCTACTCAACGAATCCTCACAGAGTACTGACCAATGTATCACAGAACTGCACCCTCCATTTTAATTGGCCATGCACAATCCCGCTCCCCTTTCTGGTTGGTTCAGTCGAAGATACAATCCAGTATTGCCCAACCCATCTTTTCTCCCGCTTTAACCACGCAGCGGCCACGCCCGCCCGCCATCTTTAACAATGCGGCAGGGGTACCTTGTGCAAAGCCCGCCAAGATTGTACCAGCCAAAACCCGCCAAGACGTCCACGTGACAGACGGCCATAATGACCACGTGACACATTGCCCCTGCGGCAAAACACGCCAGGAAGTGCACACGGCAAAGACAAAGACAGGCCCGCCATATTTTACATTGCGGCAAGAGCCTCAGCCGCCATCTTTCACAAAATGCTGGATCCCTGGGCCGCCATGCTAGGCCCTAGAACAAAGACTCACCCACCATAATGTGGCCTTCCCGCCACTTGGAACGCTGCGACAGAACTGGATCCGCCATTTTAGACAATCTAACAAAGCAGGGGCAGCCATGCTGAGCAATGCCGCTAACTCAAAATCGCCATTTTGAAGTATGCGCATAAATTCTCTCTTCCTAGTTTCAACTAGCCTTTTTACTGACACACAACTATCCTGCTTCTCTGCCTCTCCATATCACAATTCATGCAAAGATTTTAACAAGCTCTAAATTCACGCACTCAAAACATTTAGTTCATACAACACAAATGCCACCACGTCTCCAATCCATCTTGCCACCCTAATTTTACACTTAGCACAAAAAACTAGTCCTCACCCCTGCCACGCAGCAAATCTACAATGGTGGCCATTTTATCTCCCCAACCTGAGCACCCCTTTAGCTAACTGTAAAGTCGACCCCCAGCTAAAGCAGTAGATCCACTCACACAACACCAAATGATCAGCTGCAAAAACTTGTAGATATTCCAAATAGTGGAACAAACCACAAAACCCATCACTTTTCCATCCAAAACCCCGATGGGTGATGAGAAAATATTCAAAGCAGGTATCCGGGGCCCCGATGGGCCAGAAAAAAAAAATTAAAGCAGGTATCCGAGGCCCCGATGGGCAAAAATAATAATAATAAGAGCAGATATCCACAGCCCCGATGGACCAAAAAGTTTATTATAAAAAGAAAAAAAAATAGGGATCCATTGCCCCGATGGGCCATAGGATTTAGGGGGGTATGGGGGAATAGCAGGTATCCACGGCCCCGATGGGCCAAGGAAAAAAAAATTAAAAGCAGGTATCCGCAGCCCCGATGGGCGAATAAAAAAGATTTAAAGCAGGTATCCATGGCCCCGTTGGGCGAAGGAAAAAATAATATAACCAGGTATCCGCAGCCCCGATGGGCAAAATATAGATAAAGGGGGCAGGGGACTAAATCACAGAAACAGAGGCGTCAAACAAAAATCTATCCGAAGAATACTTCCTAAAAAATGGAAAATTGCATAAAAGTATCTCAAGTGACCGAAAAAATGGGAGAGAACAGAAGGGAGGTGTCAAGAAAATGCTAGAAGAAAGTTCAGCATTGTAAAAACATTTTATGGAATTATCATGATTTTTTTAAGAGAAATATGCCCTGAGGGGTTAGGGGGGCTGCAAAATGTTCCAGAAAGAACCACAGGACAGAAAGAGCTACAATTAGCAACTATGCATCCCCAGGAGAAGAAGAAATATGGCCGCGGCTGCGAATTGCAGCGCTTTATGAATTGAGGGGGGGCTAGGGGCGGAGGGAGCAGAAGAGGAGTGGCCTAAAAGATTGAAAGGCAGACATCTTCTGCGTGGTTTAGTCAGCTCAAAATTCACCCAGTTACACGAGGAGGTTTCAACATAACAGTGTCATGCTAGGAAGAACACTTGTCTGGAAATAAGCTTCATTTCTAGTCTGGAAGTCACCACTCCAATGGATTTTCAAGTTCTTCATCTATGAAATGGGTCTTTGAATGAATCAAATTGGATAACAATGCCAAAATCCTGCCTGAACTAAAAATTTTTGCTGGTTTCAAGATTGGAAGAAGGGTGAAGGACAGCTTTGATTTGTTGGCAAAGTATGCAAATACCTCATTTAGCTAGAATGTGTAACTCCCACACCAAACCTTTAAATCAAAGAAGCTAGGAAGGAGCCATACAATGAGGTTAAAACCACCTTCAAGGGACTTTCCCTTGACAGTAAAGGACTATCCCTCCGTCTTATAGGTTACTAAACAGGTGTCCGTAAAAATGGGTGGATGAAGTCACACTAGGATTCGGAGTGAGTATTATCTGCTGCAACACTCGGCCTTGTATGATCCCTGACCATAGGAGAATGGAAATATTTGTGAATCAATTGGTGAACAAGTGAGAGGAAGGAAAGGAAGACATTTCATATAATGGCCATTTGACCCCTGCATAATCAAAGAAGAAGACGGTTTGTGACCTCTGTAATTTTTTATCTGTGAATCTGCGACCTTTAGTATTTGCCTACACTTTACATGAATCTGAATACCCTGACATTGGACCAATCATAACAGCACAGAAAGGAAGTTCATCCACTGGCAGTAAGTGATAGGGCAAAAACTTAGATAAAAGCTAAAGCAGTCACTGAAATGTGCAGATATCAGTGAAAGGCACTAATCACATAAACGTCCCTAAATTGTTTATCAAAGAAACAAGGGAAAACCCAAGGGAGACAATGGAAGCTAAGTATTTACACAACAACTCCTAGAATGTTAAAGGCCCCATTGTCCTCCCAATGGCTGAATAGGAAAGCATAACTATCAAACAAATCCTGTCACATAAGCATGCCCTCGGGTCACCCAGATAAATAAAATATGCAAAAGTTCTACCTTAAGGGCTATCCGCCATCTTCTAAATTCCCTTGGTTCACATGATAAAGTAATGCTAATGGGTCATTCCAAATGAGGGATTTTGCATTGATGAAGTGGTACCCTTGAGAAAACAATGCTTGACACAAAGAGAAACTAATAATAAAATTCTAATCTGGAAAATAATTATCAACAAAGAGCCTTCCAGAAAACAATTTAGGGGCAAAATCCCACAACACTTGTTAGGCTCTCCATATTTGGGGAAGGAAATATAATTAATTTCTAAGAAATATAATTCTGAATATCTTTAAAGTAAGACTTCAACTTAACTTAAGCTTTGACAGATTTCTAGTAGAATATATAAGAGAAAAAGGAATCATTTCCTGTAAAGTTGCTGAAAAATTAAGATAAAAGAATATCAGCTTATTTGCTTTAGGCCTAAAAGCTGGTAACAACATGAGGATTCCAGAATAGAGGACCTTAGCCTCAAATCACTTTGGTTGTATTTTAGTGAAATAACTGCTGACAAGATTGCCTTGCATGCAAAATCTCTCTAGTGAGAACTGCGGAATTTGCATGGAGTTTAAAATCGCTGTAATGATCATGATATATTTGGAAAATAACAGCCATAACTACAGTAAAAAGCAGTAACTAGAACCACTTTGACAACACTCAATCTTTAGAAAAATTGTAGTGTAAATAGTAAATAGTACTTCAGTACCACCTGGGACCTCATCCTGGACTGATCCAGAGGAACTAAAAAGCATGCCAACTGCCACCATCAGCCACCCTATCAGGTCACATGGACCAAACTTATACTGGTTTTGTATAGGCCATGAACTGTTAGGTTCACTAGGAATCTGATCTCACTAAAAATTTAACCTGTTTCAGCTTATTATGTCTTTAGTACAGACTACCAAATATTAGAGTCACTAGGCCTCTAATAGATCCCTGTCCTGAAACTACTACAGAGGCACCTATAAAGCAGCCATCAGAATGACTGGATTACCAAGTACAGTTCTATCCAATAAAATTTTCTACAATTATGGAAATTTTCTATACGTTTTAGACCTTGGAATAGGAAAAATTCCTATTTTCCTTGGAATAGGAAAAATTTACTCAAGACTCAAAGAGTGTTGACTATAAAAGATTGATAAATTTGAGTCTTTGAAATTAAAAGCCACAATGAAAAGAAAACTTAAAAAACTAAAATGAAAAGACGAATTATAAACTGCTATGTCCCAAACTCCAGAAACTGAGAACTGAGAAGTAAAAGTGATTTGCTCACAGTCAATTGGCTAACCAGAGTTAAACCCAAATGGAGACGTGGCTGGCATATTTTCTGTAGCTATGCACTTGCTGTGCATAGCATCCTCCACTTGGCTTCCGAAATTCATGGCACACAACAGGAACTCTATGAGGGAATAGGAATGATTCAGCTCTTCTTTGAAAAAGAGTCATATTATTCTAGTTCTAGATCGACTCAACAACTCAAATGGTATTTCTGCTTCCCTGCCAGAATACAATAAATAACCTGTACTGCCAACGTTAGCCACCAGATGGCAGTAGGAAATAAGCAAACGCGTGCCAACCCGACTAAAGATTCAAAAGTGACAAGAATGTGAGTTAAACAGAGCAACATCTGATTCAAGGTGCAGAACCAGAAGAAAGAGTGAAAGAAAATAGTTACTGTCCTCTACTTTCAACAGCTCATTCAGTAGAAGTTTGTGCTTGGCTTCAGGACAGTGCCATTTAAAGCGTTTATTAAATCATTTAATGATAAAGCATTCAGAGTAGAATTTGCAAGCTGATGGGTGTCTTCCAAACCGTCACTAGTCAGAAGCACTTAGAAGAACCTGGACATATTATCTGAAGAACAGAAGAGAAAAGCTGAGGAAAAACTTTTTACAAATTAAAAGGGCATGACGCAATGGGATAAAAAAGACATCATTAAAGGGGGAAGATAGAAATGAGACAAAATAAAGCATCAGTGGTTGAAAGATTTCAATTAGAGTCGAGCAGTTGGCATAGAGGTTATTCTTATACATTATATAGATACCACCTTTTTATTTCAAGATGTAATGGAGAGGCTGGAGGGAACTGCCTGAAACTGTAGAGCTGTGTTCCAGTAGCCATGTTTCTTTAAGATGATTGTATAATGATATAGCTTTCACAATGTAACTGTGTGATAGTGAAAAGCTTGTGTCTGATGCTCCTTTTATCTATGGTATGGACACATGAGTAAAAACTATGGATTAAAAATAAATAAATAATAGGGGGAACAAATGTTAAAATCAATTGGGTAGAGGGAAATAGGAGTGGTCAATGAGAGGGAGGGGTAACGGGTATGGTATATATGAGTTTTTGCTTTTTTCTTTTTATTTCTTTTTGTGGAGTGATGTAAATCTTCTGAGAAATGATCATGGTGCTGAATATAAAAGTATGTGATGATATTGTGAACCATTGATTGCACATATGAAATGTTCATATGTTAAGAATGTTCGTGTTTGTATGTTGATTACTTTTATTAATAAAAATTTTCTAAAAAGAGAGAGATCATCAACATTGTTGTGTGTATATCTATGTTCTAGTTTGCTGCCTGTTGGAATGCAATATACCAGAATCAGAATGGCTTTTAAAAGGGGGAATTTAATAGGTTGCTAGTTTACAGTTCTAAGGCCTAGAAAATGTCCCAATTACAACAAGTCCATACAAATGTCCAATCAAAGGCATCCAAGGAAAGAAACCCTGGTTCAATAAGGCCATGAAGTTCAGGGTTTCTCTCTCAAGTGAGAAGGCACATGGCAAACACACTCACAGTCACTCTCTCATTTGGAAACACACATGCTGAACATGGTCAGGTACCCTCTTTCATCTGGAAGGACACATGGCAGACATGTCATCATCTGAGACCACCTTCTTGGGGTTTACTGTTTCATGAAGCTCCCCAGGAAGCATTTTCCTTCTACATCTCCAAAGGTCGCTAACTATCTGCTTCGTGCTGCTGCAGCATTCTCTGTTCTCTCCGAATATCCAATCACCAAAAGGTTTCCTCTTTTATGGGACTTCAGAAACTGACCAAGACCACCGGAATGGGTGGTGACATGTCGTCAGCTAATCCAGTTTAACAACCACTCTCGATTACATCACATCTCCAGGCAGATGATCAAACTACAGTCTCAAGCGTACAATGCTTAGTACGGATTAGAAAAAACCGCTGCCCTTACAAAATGGGATTAGAATTAAAACATGGCTTTTCTAGGGGACACACATCCTTTCAAACCTGCACATTCCACCCTCTGGACGCTAAAAAGGACATGTTTTCCCCATATGCAAAATACATTAAACTCATAACAATATCAGAGAACAGCAAACCATTCCAGTAACATTTCAAATACAAGATTAAGACAACATTAAAATCAGGACAAACACTTATCACACTTAAAAGCATGGACAGTGCTAAGGTAAAATTTCTTCATTTGCTCTGGACCTTTGAAAACTCATAACAAGTTATTTGCTGCCAATATACAAAGGAGGAACATTCACAGAATACATAACCACATTTCCATAGGGGGGAAGGACCACAGGGGTCACCAGACCCAAGCACTTTTCAAAACCTTCAGGGCAAAGTCCATTGCATTTCAAAGTCTGAGAGGCATTTACCCTCAGGGCTTCTGAGAGCTGCAGCCCCACCCTCTCCAAGGGCCTGCGCAGAGGCTTCACTCTCTCCCAACATTGCGGCCGCACCCGGGCTCTCTGCTATGTCCGGGGCACACACTCAACCTTCCATGTGGTGGCAGCCAGGCTCTCCCCAAACCCCAAGGAACATGCTTCACTCTGTCCAAGGCCTGAAGCAACATGGCTCTTCTACTGCCACCAGGTGGAAGGCCCACCTCCTGACCTTGGGGCAGATTCACCCTGTCCATGGGCTTGGGTGTGTCTGCTCACCTGGCCCGAGGCCTCTTGACTTCAGACCTCAGCCTCCATGGTTTTGCCTCGGAAGTTATTTTTCTTCCAATGTGTCCCTTCACTGAACCCCCAGCACAGACTGGCAGCAGCTCTGTTCATGCAGGTCCCACAGCACTCTCGTTGGGTTTCTAGGCAGTAGCCTCGGATCACGCCCATCAGACCTAAGGAGTTTCCACAAATCCTTCCTGGATAAATCCACGTCCAATCCTGGCTTTCTCTGAGATGGCTGACTGGTTCCACATCTGGTCAAATCCTCACATGGAGCCTATTCTCTTGGGCCTCTGTGTCTGGAGGCCTAGAAGTTTCCAGGACATCAACTTCTGGTTTCATAGTACTCAAAAGTTCTGTTTTCAGCTTATCTCTCTCCTGTCACATTTCACTATAAGCTGCGAGGAGAAACCAGGCTACACATTCGACATTTAATTTGGAGATCTCCTCTGCTAAATATCCAAGATTGTGACTTTTCAAATCTGCTTTCCATCCAAAGCCACTTGTCAGTTTTGCCAGAGTATCTGCCGCTTTAAAACAAGGATCGCCTTCCTTCCAGTTTGCAATAACACGTGCCTCATTTCTGTTTAAGGCCTCGACAGAAGTATCTTCAGAGTCTACACGTCTACTAACAGTCTCTTCAAAGCATCCTTGGCCATCGCAAGCTCCTCACAACTCTTTCAGAATCTTCCCTTTATGTATTTACAAAACTGTTCCGACATGTTTGGTATTTGCAAATCACAGCACCACCCCACTCTCCGGTACCACAATATGTTCTACTTGCTAGCCTTCTCTCCTGGCTTTCTGTTTCATGAAGGTCCCCGGGAGGCATTTTCCTTCTTCATCTCCAAAGGTCGCTGGCTGGTGAACTCTCTGCTTAGTGCTGCTGGAGCATTCACTTTTCCAAACCTTCAGGGCAAAGTCCATTACATTTCAAAGTCTGAAAGACATTTATCCTCGGGGCCTCTGAGAGTGGCAGCCCCACCCTTTCCAAGGGCGTATGCAGAGGCCTGCCTCTCTTCAAATGCAATCTTGGGGGCCATTAGGCACACCACCATTTTCTAGGCTTCACCGTCTCCCAACATTGGGGCCACACCCGTGCTCTCTGCCATGTCCGGGGCACATGATCAACCCTCCATGTGGTGGCACCCAGGCTCACCCCAAACCTCAATCTCCAATCTGTTGTGGTGCACACCGAAAGAGAGACCACAAAATTCAAAACTGCAAGCCAATTAGGAGTCTTTATTAGCCGGCCGGCGACTGCCTCAGAAACCTCCAAGAAAGAGGATTCAGAGAGCAGCCCCCAGAGGTTTTCCAGGTGTGCTTATAAACGCTAAAATCATGCTGTTGTTGTTGTTGTGTTTTTTTTTGCAGTTGCTAGCAAACAAGTGGTTCATAGAAGCAGAAGAATGCCGTTAGCCGTTGCCAAAACCTATCCCATTCCCACAGTTTCTTAGCATTGGTTATTGTTTAACTCTCAGGGACATTCCGCCCCACTGGTGTGGGGACTCTCCCTGCTTGGGCCTGATTGATTGCTCCTGGCCCTCCACATTCCCCACTGGTTTTATCAGAGAATCAAATCATTGTTTCTTCATTTTGATTATAAATTTGCTGATACTGGGTTTTAAGGACTAATAATTTAATAGTTTATATTTTTCTTTGCACATATGAGGTTAAACAGTTGATTATACAGAGTTCAAACATTAAGCTTAATAATATGAGAATAGGGGCCCTGCTATGGTGGACAAGAGCATGGTCAGCCATGGGGACCAGGAAAATAAGTTTTCATATCACTGGCAGGGGTCCAGTCCACCGGGTTTCCAAGGTGGCTGGCTGAGGCTTCTTTATCCAGACCAGGTTTCCAGGCTGCACCTGAAATAGATTTTTTAGGGGCAGGATTTGTTGGTCCTGGATGGGCTACCTTCACCAGTCCCCGAGTTTGCTGGGTGGTTGATTGCAGGGCCTGTAATGATTTTAGAAGAGAATGGTTATTTAACTCAGCTATTTTCCCCCCTTAATTTAGGGATTAGTGGAGGGTGTCATTTAAACATGATTTTATATAGGGTAATTCCCTTAACACAGGGAGTACATCTAGTCCTTAGGAGGGCAAATGGAAGGAGACTCATCCAGTTTTCGCCAGTCTCGAGCTTTAGTTCATTCAAAGTTTCTTTGATTGCTCTATTTATTCGCTCAACCTGTTCTGAACTCTGTGGTTTATAAATACAATGTAACCTCCATTTGATATTTAATACTTTTGCTAATAATTGAGTAATCTGGGCGATGAACGCCGGCCCATCGTCAGACCCCATGGCAGTTGGGAGGCCAAATCGGGGGATAATTTCGGAAACTAGTTTTTTTATCATTATCTGTTCTGTCTCGGTTCTGGTAGGATATGCCTCAGTCCTTCTGGAAAAGTGTCGATGAAGACTAACAGGTATTTGTATCCATATAGGCGAGGTAATATTTCTGTGAAGTCTACTTTCCACTGCTCTCCTGGGGCTTGTCCCCTCAGCCTGGTTCCTGGAGGTATTTCTTTCCCTTGGTCGGAATTTACCTGGGCACAGGTGTGGCATCTGGACAACACTTGCCGGGCTTTTTGCTGCAATTGAGGGATGTAATAATTTCTCTGTAAAAGTTCAGTTAGTTTCGTACTGCCCAGGTGTGTACTTTGGTGAACCTGGGTAGCTAAATTTTTCCCCAGCTGCTCCAGCACTAGGATTCTCCTGTCTGGGAGAATTTTCAACCATCCAGATCTGTTTTAGTGCCCAGGGTTTCACCCAATCTAATCTCTTCCCCAGTATATTTTGGAGGGCTCAGCAATACACGCCCTGGCAGAACAGGAAGTGTCTGCAATGTCCCCACTGGTTTTTGGGCAACCTCTTTTGCCGTTTTGTCAGCCAGGGCATTTCCTTTGGTGATTTGAGTTTTAACAGTTTGATGTCCTTTGCAATGTATAACAGCGGCCCTTTTTGGCAACCAGATAGCCTCTAGCAAGGCGAGTATTTCTGGTACATTTTTTATTTTCTTTCCTCCTAATGTTAAAAGACCCCGTTCCTGATATAGTGCCCCATGGACATGCACAGTTGTGAAGGCATATCTGCTGTCCGTGTAGATATTAACAAGCTTCCCCTTTCTCCACCTTAGGGCTTGGGTCAGAGCTATTAGCTCTGCCTTTTGGGCTGAAGTCCCATGTCCTAGAGCCTGAGCCCAGATGACCTGGTCCACAGTCACCACCGCTGTCCCCGCATACCTGATACCCTTCGAGACATGACTGCTTCCATCTGTATATAATTCTTCATCAGGATCTGGCCAGGGGTTGTCGGTGAGGTCAGCCCTCAGGTTCGTGAGAGATTCCAAAATCTCGCGACAGTCATGGATGGGCTCGGATGGGTCATCATCCAGAAGCAAGGTGGCGGGGTTAAGAGCCGCCGTTTTTAAGTAGCAGATTTTTGGGGGAACCAGCAGCAGTACCTGATACTGGGTTATCCAGACGTTTGAGAGCCATCTCTCAGGCGGGCTCCTTAGCAATGTTTCTACTGAATGTGGGGCCACTATGTGTAAGTCCTGTCCCAGCCTTAATTTAGATGCTTCTTTCATTAAAGTGGCCATGGCTGCAACGGCTCAGAGGCAGCTTGGCCACCTGGCCGCCACATAGTCTAGTCTTTTAGACAAGTAGCAACCAGCCTTTTTTATGGTCCTAGTGTCTGAGTGAGGACTCCTTTTGCTATTTCTTGGGTTTCAGCAACGTGGAACTGAAAAGGTTTGGACAGGTCTGGTAAGTCTAAGGCGGGAGTGCTCATAAGCACTTGTTTTAGCATTTTGAAATCTTTGTACTCTGTCTCAGTCCATGTTAGGGCTTCCTCCTTTCCCCCTGTGCTGATGTACAGGGATTTGGTTATTTTTGCAAACCCGGGAATCCAGAGCCGACAATATCCAACTGCTCCTAAAAACTCCCGTATCTGCCTTTTTGCTTTTGGTTGGGGTATTTTTAGGATAGCTTCAATCCTATTAGAAGACAGAGCTCTTTTCCCCCCTTCTAATTCATACCCTAAGTATGTTGCTGAACTGGTGCAGAGTTGGGCCTTTTTGGCTGAGACCCAATAGCCCAACTGGGCTAGTTCCTGTAACAAGAGTTTGGTTGCTTTTTTGCAGTTTGACAGATTATTAGCTGCCAGTAAGAGGTTATTCGCATATTGTAGGAGGGTTTTTTCTGGATGCTCTTGTCTGAAACGAGCCAGATCCTGGCTTAAGGCCTCATTGAACAGGGTGGGAGAATTTTTAAAACCTTGTGGCAACCGAGTCCAGGTTAGTTGTCCAGAGAACCCCCGCTTGGGGTCAGTCCATTCAAAAGCAAACATGGGTTGACTTACCGCAGCTAGGGGAAGTGAAAAGAAGGCCTCTTTTCAGTCCAGAACAGTGTAGACCTGCTGGCTGGGAGGTAACAGACTCAAAAGCGTATATGGATTAGGCACAGTGGGGTGAATAATTTCAATTTTTTTGTTTACCTCTCAGAGACCCTGCACTGGCCGGAAATCGTCGGTCCCAGGTTTTTGGACTGGGAGAAGGGGGGTGTTCCAGGCTGAATGGCAGGAGACCAGAATACCTGCCTCCAGGAGTTTTTTGATATGGACTGCAATGCCTCTTTTAGCCTTTAAGCTTATTGGGTATTGTCGGACTCTGATTGGGGTGGCAGTGCTAGTCAGCTGGACAACAATAGGGGGCCGGTGGGCAGTTAATCCTGGTAGGTTAGTTTCTGCCCATACGCCTGGTATTTTTTCTTTAAACTCCTGCAAATATGGACCTGGGGCCGGCAGTGCCACCTCTGCAGTAAGTAAATACTCTTCCAATAAGGGGCAAGTGAGGAGGATTGCTGAGGGGTTTGTATTGAAGGAGAGCTCAGCCGAATCGTTTTAGAAAAAGATGGTGGCTTGTAATTTCTGGAGAAGATCTCTCCCCAAAAGGGGGTATGGACACTCAGGCACCACAAGAAATGAGTGGGTGACAGTTCCTTCCCCAAGGTTAGTGATCCTTGTCTTAGTCCATGGGTAAGACTTTGTCTTTCCTGTTGTTCCCTGTATGGGGATTTTCTCCTTAGATATGGGCCCTTCTGCTTGCTGGAGGACTGAGAAGGTCGCCCCAGTATCCACAAGAAAATTTATAGGCTTGCCCCCGATTTCTAATGTGACCTTGGGCTCCCGGGGGCTCAACGGAATGGAGCCCCGGCCCCGTCAATTCCCCTCTTCAACCAGAACAGGG
>PVIY010057815.1:0-12716 GCA_004026745.1 Myrmecophaga tridactyla
GAGGGCTGTAGCTTTTGAGGTGTAGGAAAGTAGGTCATGAGAATGGGTCTTGGAAATTACTTTGGAAATTAAATGTGCAGGCTTCTTTTTTTCTCTTCAGCTGCTTAGGGTCTGCCTGACAAAATTAAATTATATCTAGGACATCCCACTGAAGTGATAAAAGTCCCATCAGGGAGAGATACAACTTGTGGATTCATCATTTTCTTTTCTCATAAAAAATGATAATTTTCACCTTTTTTCCCATTTAAAACTAACAAATTCTGAGCATTTGTAACTTATTCTGAGAGATCTTTGTTTTCAAAGTGAAATAAAGTTACTGGAGGGTGAACATACAGCCCTTGGTAACTGATGGTGTTTTTAGAACATGATACTGATTAAAAAAAAAGAGAGAGAGAGAGATCAGTAGATCTGTTGCTCTACCTGCCTGTCAATCAGTTATCACTCTATTTCTCCATAGTTCAGGAAAACTTCGTTTAAGAAACCACCTTTGACCTGCTTTCAGAATTAAAAATTCTAAAGCAGGCTGCAAGTTGGGTATAGAAATTATTAGGTAACAGCTCTTACTGACAAGGTGGGATATAACAGGCTGGCTTTCCTGGACATTTTAACCAATAGGTTGAAGGTAAAAAGAAGGCCCATGTTCCTAAAGGTTTATATTAAGTCCCATGTGGAAGAAATTTCTCACCTTTGGATAAGGGCCAGGATGGAGATGGAGAAGCATGCGAGAGGCTGAAAGGGGAGAGCCTGGGGTTGGAAGAAGGTGCTGAGTTCTTGAGTTCAACCACGGACAGGTTCTGCAGGGTATGTGGAGCAGGTAGTCATGTTACCCCTTCCTCTCTGGATGCTTTTATCTCTGCCCATTCATTCATACAGCAAGCATTTACTGAGCCTCCTGCTTGCAAAGCACTTTGCTAAGACCTGAATATACATAATAGCGAACAATACAGACAGGATCTCTCCTTCATGGTGAGTCACAGGCTGGTTGAGTGGTGAGGAGAGACAGAAAATAAATCACCAAACACTTAAAAATATCACATCAAGTGGTGATAATTGTTATGGAGAAAATACACTGGGTAATGGGATAGCCAGGACTAGTTGTGCATGTGTTGGGGGGGCAGGCAGGGTAAAGGGGGAGTGGTAGCTATCTTTGTAGTCCAGGAATGTCTCACTGAGGAGGTGACATTTGAGTTGACACCTCAACTCAACTCAAATGAATGGCTAGAAGGATCTAGGTAGGTGAAGATTCTGGGGTAGAAAAACCAGTGTAAAGGCCCTGAGATGTAAACATGTTTGGCGTATTTGTGGGATTGGAAGAATGCCAACCTGTAGGTTCACATTTCACATTCATAATATAAGTGGATGAGAAAAGTTTGTTTTCCAGAAAGTCATTGTTTCCTTCACCTGTTGTCGGAGTTGGTTACTAATCTGACTCAGATTAGGAGTGTGTTATGGATGTTGACCAGCCTGGGAGAAAAGTGGTCTCCTGAATCAGGAGCCTGGGTCTGTGATGGAGCCCTGCATTAGCTAGGGTTCTCTAGAGAAGCAGAATCAGCAGGAGATATACATAGATATAAAAGTGTCTCACGTAACTGTGCGAATGTAAGGGTCCAAGGTCCATGGGGCAGGCTGTGAAGCTGGTGACTCCAATGAAGGGTCTGGAGGAACTCTGTGGGACAGGCTCACTGGCTGAAGCAGGAAGAGTGACTGTCTCTTCTGAATCCTCCTTAAAAGCTTTCCTGTGATTGGATTAAACATCACTCATTACAGAAGACACTTCCCTTAGCTGATTACAAATGCAATCAGTGGTGGATGCAAACAATATAATCATGATTTGAGTCTGTGAACTGTCCTCATAGCAAGACAGGCCAGGTCAGCGCTTGCCCGGTCAGACAATCAGGCACCACCACCTGGCCAAGTTGATACGTGAACCTGACCATGGCAGGCCCACTCTGTCACCAACCCCAACTTCATAGCACATCATTCTGTGATGCTTGTGTCCCCCATTTGTCCAGAGAGGAGCTGTGGGGCCAGGGGGAGAATGGGAGATCTGCCTGATTCCAGGAAGGTATAAACAGCTCCTCTTTGGGAAGGTGCTGAGTGCTTAGGAGTTCTCTGAAAGACCTGCCCTGCTTCTTGAACTCAAAGAGGCCTGACCTCCTTTTTGTCTTCCCTGGAGAAGGCCTGAGAGCAGGAGACTGGCATGTGTGAGATGTTATTTCTAAGTGGGATGCAGATATCCACTTACTGAGTTTTTCTGATACATCAAGACCTCTTCAATTCAGAATTTGTGAGAATTCAGCAGGAGTTGGTCTGAAGCTTTCTTTTCTAAGCTCTGAATTAGAAGAGTTTATCAACAAAATTGTAGGGGCTCTGTTTAATCTACCTAAGGGTCTCAATTATTTTAGAAGCATGGGCTCTAAACTTCAGAAGCATGGATTGCTGAGCATGATGAGTATGGAAGCAACCTTTCTGAGCACAGGCAGCTGCTAGTGAAGTCAGGATCATGGGTGTGGGCTGAGTGGAGCAGGACGTAGGACCTGGAAGCGCCTTCCATCCCGGCCAGAGCATTGCTGAGCCAGACAGCTCTGATTACAGCCATATAGTGCGTGGGACCGTTCACTGCAGAACGTATTCTTTCTCAAGTCTAGGTATTCTCATATAGGAAAGGCCTTCCAACTGAATTGGAATGGGGTAATGATACTGTCTTTATTGAACTCCTACTGTAGTCCTCCTAAAAGCCCTGTGAGGCAAGTATTATGATTCTTTCCATTTTATGGACAAGGAGATTATGTTTAGGGAGTTAAATATTTTGACCAGGGTTGCCGGGTGAGTAAGTGGTGGAGCTGGCATATGAACCCAGAATGCCTCCCCTGATGCCTGTCCTATAATGGTGTGCCATTTGCCTCTTCATCTTCAGAAGGCTCTGAATGCACAACGCTGGAGTGATTCAGGCCAAAACAGGATGACCACAGAGCTGGGATGACAAATACCCAGGAGGTGTATTTGCTGACCCACTGGCAAATGTGCAATCTGTTGATGATGGCAAGTTTTCTTGCTGCAGAATCCTTCCTACTGGGCGCTCTGGCCTGACCCTCAGGGCAAGCTGAAACCTGTTTGTGGTTCTTGCTTGTAGGTGGATTCCAGCATTTGGCAAAGTGCTCCAGGAATGTTAGGTTTGGATAGGTTTCCCAGAGCTTTGTGCTGTCACTCTTCCTTCCAGTACCTCTTTCTAGGGACAGTCTCTGATATAGCCTGGAGTGGGGAGGGGTGGATACAGTGCTTGTCCCACAGCCATCCTGCAGCAACTGTTCTTCAAACAGGCCTGGGTGTTCCTGTCATCTTGTTGCGCTCGGGGCCAGTCCTCCCCACTTCTCCTTGGCTCCAAAGCATGGCCTGACCTGACTCTGGGAGGGAGTTGGTGTTGAGCTAAGGGCTTGATCTGGGTTTATGGCCCCTGTCACATGTCTAGGGACAGTGCCCTATCTGTGCCAGTGAGCACTGGGCTGGCTGGCATGGACGCCTCCCCTGCCTGGTGCAGGGCTCTGCCACTCCCAGCCGCTTTGGCTTCCCTAGATCCAAAGTGTGGGGATGTCCTGTGCGTGATGGGATACGAGGCAAGATCTCTCTCTCTACCTCTCCCCCAAACTGTCGTTTCCACGAATTGAGTCTACAGTCTTCTTTTTTTGAGGGGAGTGGGCAGGGTGGGGAGAGTTAAAGCTTTAATTTCTCCAATTTTCTTCCAAATCAACTTATTACTAGGGTTTTCATGGCACAGGTAGCTCCACAGGGGCACGCTTGGGGTTGATTTTGATGATGCTTCCAGTCAGGGCAGCCCCTGAGTCTCAGCACCTGTTTCACTTTGAGCTCAGGCTTCGGGGGAGGAAGTGCACCTTGGGTTCTGTTTACAAATTCAGGCAGGAGCAGTGGTGGTTTTGAGAGAGGTGTCAGGTACTCTGAGGACTCAAGAACCTGGGCTGCATTTTGTGCCACTGGGGTTGTCTCTTTTGAGTTAAAACAGCTTTTGTAGGTGACTCTAGGATGAATACTGGACTTTCTGAATCTATAGTAATGAACTTTCCAAGTATAGGTCCAGGTTTAATTAAGGCTCAGAGGGCAGAATAAGTGTCTAGACTCACCAGTTCTTGAAACGGGCAAGTCATTTCCAACAGGAAATTGAGGCAGAAGTCAATCTTATGGTGTGGTCTGTACAAAATTCACAAAAGCTGAACTCAGTGTAATTAGTCCATTCAGATGCTTCATTTTTTTAAAAAATATTTTTATTGATAAATCTTAACATAGAAACATTCCATACATGATGTACAATCAGTGGCTCACAGTATCATCACATGGTTGTATATTCATCACCATGATCATTTTTAGAACATTTGCATCACTCCAGAAAAGAAAAGAAAAAAGAAAAAAGAAAAAACTCATGCATGCCATACCCCTTATCCCTCCCTCTCATTGACCACTAGTATTCCATCTACTCAATTTATTTTAACCTTTGTTCCCCCTATTATTTGTTTATTTTTTATCCATATATTTTACTCATCTGCAAATGCTTCATGTTTGCATTTTCATAGCCTTCCTGTGATATATATTATCTTTATCTTGAATGTCCTTCCCCATTTGTTTTGCCGTTTAATAGTCGTTATGCCACAGGGCATTTACTGGCTACGAGAGTTGTGCTGCGCCGCCTCCGCCGCTGCCAGCCGCCTCACTGGCCAGGCCCTCTGTGGTCAGCAACTGCCATGCATCTGGTCTACAGTCTTTTATTTTGTTTCCCCCATTTTATATAAGAGCTTATTTATTCTTTTTCCATGTGGGTATTTATTATTTGTATAGATACATAAAAGTGGTTCCCTTTTTTAACATATGAAGAATATATATGAATCAGAAAAAGTACTTAGTCTGACCGGAAGGAAAATGGTCATGGCTATTTTGAAAATAGCAGTAAATATAAGCCAACACATATAAATCATGACAGGTGTACATCTCACTCTTGACAAAAATAAGTTCTATTTTTACATTAATGCTTTATTATCAGCTTCTATATTAGATCCTCCGACCTTTTTTACGTTTACTATGAAATTTCTATCAGCCTGAGTCTGCAGTCTTTCATATTATGCAGTGCTCTCTCAGTTACATGCTTTATTTCGAACAACAAAGTACTATTCGAGGACTCTTTAGCCTGAAGCAACCTCGGCCATTGGTGAGTGGGGGCGCTTATGAAAGTCACTGACAGAGTTGATTGGAAATAAAAAGCAGGCAAAGAAATTTAACACAGATTTAGTCATTATTCCTGGGGGTCTGACTTCACAGTTATAAGTGTGGAATATTGTTACAGACAAGCCCTTTGAAGATCACAAATAAGAGGAAGATAGCGAATGAATAGTCAGTGGTTACAAATGTGTGTAGGGTGCTGAGACACCGACTGCCGTAATGATATGAAAATGGGCTCTGGGGCTGGAATGACATGTCTCCTGATGGTGTCTTCCCCATTTCACAGAGAGCTGTGTCCAGAATGTCTGAAACAGATGATGAGGCAGAGGTGCTCTGGAAAACTGCTCTAGAACTTGACTTGACAACATTAATGTGGAGGGTGTATGTGAAGGGCTTGAAAAAGAAAATATGTAAACTGGGAGTGGTATTTTAGAATTAATAGGTTTTTAAAATTTAAATATGTGTATGTAAATAAATTAATAAAAGTTACAAGAAGTCACTTAGACTGTTTCATCTTCTTCCCTAAAACTCATGTGCAAATTGGCACAAACCATGGTTTTGAATCTTCTCATTGGCCAGTTTGAATCTGGGAAACACCTTATAGCCTTGATTTTCTAGGTTATTCGGCAGTTCCTCCTGCAACTCCTGATGTGGGGGATTTGAAAGGGAGGAGGAAAGGACGGAGAGGTGGCATTTTCTCTACCCCTCTCCCTCTCCTCTTCTCTCTCTCCATCGCTTCCTTTGCTTCCCCTTGCCAGGCACCAGATCGAGGGCTGGACTCTGCTGGGGGCTTTGGAGTGTGCCGAGCTCCCACCCCACCCTCTCTCAGAGAGATCATGATTTGCAATCCCATTTTTTGGCATTGGGAGGCATGGGCTTTTTTTAAAAAAAAAAAAATATATATATATATTATATAATAAAATTTAAATATGAAAAATCATGTGGAAAATCAGAGTTCCCACAATCCTCCTTGCATTTGGTGTGGTAGGCAGGTCATGGATGTTTTGATTCCTACTTGCAGTGTCTGTGATTTACTTTTTTGCTATATAAAGTGTTCCATGAAACATGCTAATTTATCTTTAAGTAAATTTGCTATATGAAAGATTCATTTGCAAGAGCTCCACGGTATAACTCTTGGAACAAAGCACTGAGTACAGTGTGTCCTCATAAATCTATTAATGCTGATGGATATAATTGTCTCCTGTGGCGCTTGGGGAGGTGGGGGCTGAGGTAGGGAACAAACCGGCTGCTGATTTCTCTTTACTTCCTCTGGCTTGGACGTGACCAGCTTGGCTGTGCTGTGTGTGCTGTGTGTGTAGTTGTACATATCCCTTCTCTCTCTTCCGTTTTAATGAATATAGAGACTTCCAATTCTTTTTTTTTTTTTTTATAAACATGGGCAGGCACCGGGAATTGAACCCGGGTCCTCGGGCATGGCAGGCGAGCATTCTTACCTGCTGAGCCACCGTGGCCCGCCCAAGACTTCCAATTCTTTGAGGACCCTTTTGTTGACTTCTTGCTTCTTGTCCAAGTCCAGTGGTGGTTTGGAGGTGTAATGAGGCTCAGGGGGAAAGGAGGACTCATGAGTAAGGACTGATGTGTGAGAAGAGGGGATTCAGGGGACTGCAGAGGGGGAAGGCAGACAGGATGTGAACACTTGGGAATAAGTGCAGTGTGGCAGCCCCTGAGTGGGTGATTTACGTGCTTGTCCCGCACAATCCTCACAGCAGCCATAGGAGGTAGTTATCCAGATCTCTAGTACACGTGAATAAATTGAGGCTCAGAGAACTTCAGTCTTGCCCAAAGTTTATTAAACTTGTATTTGATGGCATGTCAGGTGCCAATCACTGCCTCTGGCCTCAACGAGTGCTCCAGCTGGTGGATTTAGAAACAGAGACCTGCAGGGAGTCAGAGTAAATGAAGTCTTCCCTAACACAGGGTGCAAGAAGGGCGTAGCTAATTGTAGGAGGCTATGGGAAGGTGGGAGGGTGTCCAAGCAAGTTGGAAGACTAGATAGGCATTTACCAGGCAGATGGGGGCTGCGAAGGGAGAGAAGAAATGGGAGAAGGAGTTCCAGGCAGTGGGAAGAGCAGGTATTAATATACAAGGATGTGAAACGTCAGGGTGTGGCAGGCAGGGTGGGGAACTGGCTGGCTAAGTCCTGCCCAGGCACCAGAGGAGAGGGCAGGAGAGTCAGTCACTAATGCAGGGTTGTGTAGTTTTGCTGGGGGGCTTGGACTGTAACGAAGGGCACTGAGGGGCCATGGAGGTTTTGAAGCCGAGGAGAGAAATAAATGAATTTATGTGCTTGAAAAATTACTCCAGAGGCACAATGGAGGCTGGTTTGGAGGGGCCAAGGCAAGAGGTAAGGAAACGTCTCAGGGTTTATTATGAGCATTGTGCTGGTTTGAAACTGTCACGTACCCCAGAAAAGCCATGTTCTTTAATCCTTATTCAATATTGCTGGGTGGGAGCTTTTTTATTGTTTCCATGGAGTTGTGACGCACCCAGTTAGAGGTGGTAACTTTTGATTAGATGGTTTCCATGGAGACGTATTGCCACCCATTCAGGGTGGGGTTTGCTTACTGGGGCCCTTCAAGCGGGAACCATTTTGAAAAAGCCTTCAGTGCTGACAGAGCACTGAAATGAAATGAGGAGAGAAAGCTAGCAGACATCACCATGTGCCTTCCCAGCTGAGAGAGGTGTTCCGGTCCCATCTGCCTTTCTTGAATCAAGGTGTCTTTTTCTGGATGCCTTAGTTTAGACATTTTTATAGCCTTAGAACTATAAACTTGCAACTTAATAAATTCCTTTTTTAAAGCCATTCCATTTCTGGTATATTGCTTTCCAGCAGCTTTAACAAACTAAAACAAGTGGGGGGCAGTGAGGAACTCATAGAGGTTGCACTGAAAAATGGGCAGAGGTGGTAGGGAGTAAAGAGTTGAAAGATTAATTTGGTGTTTGTGTTGGGAAATAGCAGCAACTGTCTAGATTTCCCATCTCGGGTTGAGAGGGCCCAAAACAGAAAAAAATCAAAGGAAAAAAGTAGAAAAATGTAAAGGAAAACAAAATATTAGAAGAGAAATGTCAAGTAACTTTAGAAGGGCTTTTATAAAGAGATAAAATAATTAAAGAGTTACATAAACCACATTAGTGAAGGATGAGGACTAAGGTGGTATGAAAGTTTTTAAAGTTAAGAAGTACTTTAGAAATTTAAATAGACTTAAGGGGAAAAAGTCAATGTCTAAGTTAGCAAAAAGCAAAATGGGGTTCTCTCCAAAAGGAGGCTCAAAAGTAGGGAAGAGGGCAGGCCACGGCGGTGCAGTGGCAGAGTTCTCGCCTGTCATGCCAGAGACCTGGGTTCACGTGCCAGTGCCTGCCCATGTGAAAAACAAAAACAAAAAAAAAGTAGAGAAGAGCAGACAGGTAGGTTTCTCACCATTCCAGAGCTGTGAGAGCTGGTTTTCTAATGATGCAACAGAAGGCTCCAGCAGTGCAGGGAAGTGCGGGCCTTGGCAGGTGGCACCGCGAGACCAGGACAGGAAGAAACCCGGTACAGTAAAGGGAAAGGACAAAGGGTGGGTGATAAAATGGAGACTGTCAGAGAACTTCTCAGATACTGTCCACACCTGTCTTTTCTCCTGCTGGCAGGGCCGCAGGCAGCACAAAGGACCCAGTCACAGGATTTGAGTGGCACCCTGCCCATGTAGGTCCTTGGCCTGTGAGTTGGCCTGGTGTGGGTTGAGCTGGGGAGAGACTAGCAGTGTGGCAGCCTTGCTGGCCCATCCTGTGTTTCCGTTGGCTGCCAGGGAAGATGGGGATTAAAGGATTGTCAGTAGATTTCTTACAACTGTTGGGGAAGAAGGAGAAGGAACATCCAGGTTTCTCGTTTGGTCTGCATTTACTGAGTGCCTCTTGTGGAGTGTTCTAGATGCTGTGGGGGACATAGAGCAACAGAGAAAACTTCCAAGACCTGAGAGCGGAGTTCATGGTAATTTGGCATGTTTTATGAGGCCAGAGCTGCATGTGTGATGGGTTTATAATCTGGGATAATGTCTAACCAGGAGAACCAGTTAATTAAGGGCCCTGTTAGTTCTTTAAATTTTTTTTCATTTTTTAAAAAATAATGAAAGCATTTAAATATTTACATTTTCTCTGAATCCAGCTTTTGCCATATCCTGTTCATTTCATGAGTCAGGTTGTCATTTTACTTTTTAAATTAGCCTTAAAAAATTTTATCTTATTAGAAAAGTTGTGGGTTTACAGAACAATCATGCATAAAATACAGGATGCCCATATACCACCCTGACACCAATACCCTTCATTGGTGTGGAACATTTGTTACAATTGATAATAGCACTTTTTTGTAATTGTAGTACTTTTTTTTAATAGTAGTTATGTTTGTTATAATTGTTGAAAGATTATTAAAATAGTGCTATTGGGTGGGCCATGGTGGCTCAGCAGGCAGAGTTCTTGCCTGCTGTGCCGGAGACCCAGGTTTGATTTCTGGTGCCTGCCTGTGCAAAAAAAAAAAAAAAAAAATAGTGCTACTGACTATCATCTATAGTTTACATTATATGTATTTTTCCCAATGTACCACCCTATTCTTAACACTTTGTATTAGTGACATGCATTTGTTATCATTCATAAAAGAACATTATTAAACTTGTGCTGTTAAGTATAGTCCATCATCTACCATAGGGCTCACTGTTATAAAGTCCTGTGTTTAACCTTTTTAATTTTTCTTTCAGCAACATATACACCATAAGATTTCCTCTTTTAACCACATTCACCTGTATAATTCAGTGCTATTAATTTCACTTGGAATAATGTGCTACCATCACCACCATCCATTTCCAAATGTTTACAATCGACCTAAATAGAAATTCTGAATAAATTAAGCATCCACTCCCCTTTCTCTGACCCAGTCTACCCCTGGTAACCTATATTTTAACTCTGTGAGTTTGCTTATTATAATTAGTTCATATCAGTGAGATCATACGATATTTGGCCTTCTGTGTCTGGATTATATCACTCAGCATAATGTCCTCAGAATTCATGCTGTCTCAGGTATCAGGATTTCATTCCTTCTTAGGGCTGAATAATAGTCCATCATATGTACATACCACATTTTGTTTATCCATTCATCAGTTGGTGGATACTTGGATTGTTTCCATCTTTTGGCAATTTTGAATAATGTTGCTATGAACATTGGTGTACAAATATCCGTTCGTGTCCCTGCTCTCAGATCTTCTAGTTATATACTGCGTAGGCCAACTTAATATTTAATTTACTGAGAACCCACCAAACTGTCTTCCACAGCTGCTGTACCATTTTACATTCCTACCAGCAGTGAATAAGTGTTCCTATTTCTCCACATCCTCTCCAACACTTATAGTTTCCTGTTAGTTCAATAGTGGCCTTTCTAATGAAAGTGAGATGATATCTCATTGTGGTTTTGATTTGCATTTCCCTAATAGCTAGTAAAGATGAACATCTTTTCATGTGCTTTTTAGCCATTTGTATTTCTTCTTTGGGAAAATGTCTATTTATGTCTTTTGCTCATTTTATAATTGGGTATTCATCTTTTTATTGTTGAGTTGTATGATTTCTTTATATATTTTGAATATCAAACCCTTAGCAGATATGGGGTTTCCAGATATTTTCTCCTATTTGAGTTGGTTTCCTCTTCACCCTTTTGACAAAAAAGTCCTTTGAAGCACAGAACTATTCAATCTCGAGGAGTTCCCATTTGTCTACTTTTTCTTTCATTGCTCATGCTTTGGGTGTAATGTCTAAGAAGCTACCTCCTATCACTAGGTTTTGAAGATGTTTCCCTGTATTTTCTTCTGGAGTTTTATAGTATTGGCTCTTATATTTAGGTTCTGGTGCACTTTGAGTTAATTTTTTTACAGGGTGTGAGGCAGAGGTCCTTTTTCATCCTTTTGGTTAAGTTTATTCCTCAATACTTGATACTTTTAGTTGCTATAGTGAATAGATTTTCTTAATTATCCCCCAATAGCTCATTATTAGTGTATAGAAACACTACTGATTTTTGCATGTTAATCTTGCATCCCACCACTTTGCTGAGTTCACTTGTTAGTCCAAGTAATTTTGTCATCGTTTTTGGGGATTTTCTAGATATAGGATCATGTCATCTGAAAAGAATGAGAGTTTTACTTCTTTTCCAACTTGGATGCTTTTTATTTCTTTTTCTTGCCTAATTTCTCTAGCTAGAGCTTCTAGTACAATGTTGAATAATGTGCCAGTGGGATCCTTGTCTTGTTCCTGATCTTAGAGGGAAAACTTTTAGTCTCTTACCATTGAGTATGATGTTAGCTGTGAATTTTTCATTTTGCCCTTTATTATTTCGAGGAAGTTTCCTTGAATTCTTACCTTTTGAAGTATTTTTATCAAGAAAAGAGGCTGGATTTTGTCAAATGCCTTTTCTGCATCAATCGCGATGATCATGTGGTTCTTCCCTTTTGATTTGTTAATGTGCTGTATTACACTGATGGATTTTCTTGTGTTGAACCACCCTCGCATTTCTGGAATAAAACCCACTTGGTTGTGGTATAAAGTTCTTTTAATGTGCCATTGGATTTGCTTTGCTAATATTTTTTGAGAATTTTTACATCTGTATTCACTAGGGAGATTGGTCTATAGTGTTCTTTTTTTATTAATTAAAAATTACAAGAAAGAAACATAAACATTCTTAACATATGCTCATTCTGTTCTACATATATAATCGGTAATTCACAGTTTCATCACATAGTTGCACATTCATCATCATGATCATTTCTTAGAATGTTTTCATCAATTCAGAAGAAATTAAAAAACAACAAAAATAAAATGAAAACAGAAAAAAAATTATATATACCATACCCCTTACCCCTCCCTTTCATTGATCACTAGCATTTCAAATTAAATTTATTTTAACATTTGTTCCCCCTATTATTTATTTTTATTACATGTATTCTACTCTTCTGTTGACAAGGTAGATAAAAGGAGCATCAGACACAAGACTTTCACAATCACACAGTCACTTGTGAAAGCTGTATCATTATACAATCATCATCAAGAAACATGGCTACTGGAACACAGCTCCACATTTTCAGGCAGTTCCCTCCAGCCTCTCCATTTCATCTTGGATAACAAGGTGATATCTACTTAATGTGTAAGAATAACCTCCAGGATAACCTCTTGACTCTGTTTGGACTCTCTCAGCCATTGACACTTTGTCTCATTTCACTCTTCCCCCTTTTAGTCAAGAAGGTTTTCTCAGTCCCTTGGTGCTGGATCTCAGCTCATTCTAGAGTTTTTCTCAATCCCTTGATGCTGAGTCTCAGCACATTCTAGGATTTCTATCCCACGTTGCCAGGAAAGTGCACATCCCTGGGAGTCATGTCCCACGTAGACAGGGGGAGGGTGGTAAGTTTGCTTGTCGTGTTGGCTGGAGAGAGAGGCCACATCTGAGCAACAAAAGAGGTTCT
>PVIY010057816.1:0-12740 GCA_004026745.1 Myrmecophaga tridactyla
GAGAAGGTTTTCTCATCCCCCTGATGCTGAGTCTCAGCTCATTCTTGGGATTTTCTCAATCCCTTGATGCTGAGTCTCAGCTCATTCTAGGATTTCTGTCCCATGTTGCCAGGAAGGTCCACACCCCTGGGAGTCATGTCCCACGTAGACAGAGGGAGGGTGGTGAGTGTGCTTGTTGTGTTGGCTGGAGAGAGAGGCCACATCTGAGCAACAAAAGAGGTTCTCTTGGGGGTGACTCTTAAGCCTAATTTAAGTATGCTTGACCTATCCTTTGTGGGGTTAAGTTTCATATGAACAAACCCCAAGATTGGGGGCTTAACCTCTAGCTTTGATTGTCTGCACTGCTTGTGAGAATATCAAGAATTCAACTTGGGGAAGTTGAATTTTAGGGGAGAGGATTTACAAGATAAGTAGTTTATGATACCATCTGTACATTCTTTTCCTCCCTAGAGAGGTCTGTTGAACCTTTAACTTGTGTCTGGGTAGTGTAAGTGGCTATATAGAATAACTTACTGCCAATATGGAGGGGGAGCCTGAGCCCTGTGTCTCCACAACAGTTTCTGTTTCTTTGATTTTGGACAAGAACCAGCCAGAACCAAGTTACATGAACTGATTACAGAACCCAGTTGCTGATTGTATTAGTTAGGGTTCTCTAGAGAAACAGAATCAATAGGGAACACAAATATAAAATTTATAAAAGTGTCTGACATAACTGTGGGAACACAGAGTCCAAAATCCTCAGGGCAGGCTGTGAAGTCAATGATTCCAATGGAGGGTCTGGATGAACTCCACAGGAGAGGCTCGCAGCCTGTTTCTTCTGAATCCTCCTTAAAAAGCTTCCAGTGATTAAGTATCACTCATTGCAGAAGACACTCCCCTTGGCTAGTTACAAATGGAATCAGCTGTGGATGCAGCTGACATGATCATGATTTAATTCTATGAAATGTCCTCATCACAACAGACAGGCCAGCACTTACCCAACCAGAAAAACAGGTACCACCATTTGGCCAAGTTGACACATGAACCTGACCATGACACTGATGTTTGCATGTAGCTTGTAAGCTAATAACATTGTGAGATTAAAAAAGCAGCAGGAAGAACAGTCTACTGAAAGGTTAGATAAATTTAATAAGTTTAACTCATTAAAAAAAGGAATATTCTTTGATTCCCTGCCACCCCTCTTTTAAAAAGAGGATATGTTTATAGTCATAAGAACTAGTCTCAAAAGTGGTCCTGCTCCAGAGTGTTGTCAGAAGGAACAGTTTAAAATCAGCTATTGTAAAACTTTTTAGGTCACCTTTTTATTGGAATTGTCCTTCTGAATTTAATTGGCTTGTAGCCAACAATTTTGAAAGATCAACTCAATTAGATACTCAAGAGTCCACTTTCCAACTAATTTTACTCTGGAGGCTTCATCCGAACACTGTTTAAAATTTCATAGGTGCATCCTGGAGATATTTTATGTCTGTGGGGAACAGTTCATAAGTGCTTAAAATGTTCCTCTGACCCAAATGGTATCAGTGATATCCTCTGGTGTTGAGTTTTGGGACCCAGGCTTGAAGCAGGCACAGAAATCTGTTTTGAAGCAATGTTGGCCTTAACTTGGGAGCTTTCCTCATGCTCTATCTCCTATTCTGGCATATGTCTGATTATCGTTCTTTAATTTTCATGTGATTCCAATTCATTAAGAATATAGCTGTCTTTTTAGCTTGCAACAGAAATATGTGCTTTGGAGTCCAGCCAGAAAATATAAACTTGAATATAACTCATCCCTCCCTTTAGCTCCGAGAGAGACTTTCTAAAGGATGTGCAGATTGCTCACATTTCTAGAGTGTTGTTTCACAAAGTACAGTCTATGAACCATCAGCACAGAACCATTGGGAAGTTAATTAAAAATGCTAAACCTGTGTCTCCACCTTCCATCTTGCCAAACTCTCTGGCATGAGGCCAAGGAGTCTGAAGTTAAATGAGCAGCCTAGGTAAATTCTGGCATCCTGAAGTTGAGATCCCATGCTCTCGACATTCTAAGTTTTTACTGGAGATGAAGCCAGATCGCAAAAGCACTTTTACTAAACTGTGTTCTGGCATTACACCCTCAGAGACCTTGGGTAAAGCAGTTGTGTCGAGAAAGCATCCAGTCTCTGAGGATCCATGGCTGTTCTGCCCCATCCTGCCCACTGTCATTGCAGACAGAGACAGAAGTAACTGTGAGTCTTAATTCCCCTCTGGAAAGATGCATCTCTCTTCCTTTTCCATTGGGTCTCAGAATAAGTCTCCAGTTTCTTTTTTATTTCACCCATTTTATTTTAATCATTAGAAATAAATGTAATATTGTTGAGGTTGTAGGGACAGTCTTCTGGATGTTTTGTCCCAGTGTCACCTGGGACAATTTTTCTTTGGTCTCACTGCTGCTGACAATGGTAGCCTCTCAAGTAAATAACATCTGTTTCATTTTATGGGCAACGTGAATGTTATAACTAATCATATTTTGGGTTTTGACTTGGTATTAGGTATCTTATTTAACTAGTCCACTCCATTCTGTTTCTCTGGAGAACACTGATAAAAATATTCAGCAACCCAGCATTGAATGCTTGCTCCACTTTTAATAACTATGTGACTATTATGAAATATTTCTCTATATTCATTTTCTTTGTTTTTTTCTCATCATCTCACCTCAATCCTCATTTTGCCAGGATTTTTAAATTGTGGGGATAAAATCTTTAAATTTTCCATTAAATGCTTTTGGCTCTTAGAGTCAATAATAAATAAATAAAAACAATATCATATAAACATTTTTAACTTTGTTTCTCATTTATATGCTCTACATATAAAAGGTATTCAATAAATATTTGCTAAATGAATGAGTAGTGAAGAATATAAAGTATGAAGAATATAAAGAAAATCTGGACATAATACTATTTTAGCAGAAAATGCAAGAATATAACCAATAACAATAATAGTAATAATAACTGAGAGCAATTGAGAACTATGCACTACATACCCAATCTTATTTAGTCCTTGCAACAAATGAATAAACTAGGTATAACTAATGTTTTGAGTTTACAAATAAAAAGAGGGCAATAGTATCCCCAGGCAGGTCAAATCAGGACATTTTATGTGCTTGTCTTGCAGCCAAGCCTTTGGTTCAGGTATTGACAAGAACTCAGTGGCTACAGGACTTTGTCTTCTTCCTTCTTTTTTCTGGAAGTTAATTTGTCCTGAGTACTACTAGCCATTTGGAATTAGCTATTGTCAGGGATTGAATCATGTCCCCCACAAAAGACATGTTCAAGTCTTAATCCATGTTCCTATGAGTATGAACCCATTAGTAAACAGGACCCTTTGAAGGTATTATTATTATTAGTTAAGGGTGGGTCTTAATCCATATGATTGGAAGCCGTATAAAGAGAGGAAATTTGGATGCAGTCACAGAAGAATCCACAAGTCAGAAGAAGCCAGAGAGTAGAAAAAGACAACCATGTGATGGGGGACTGCTACCATCAGAACATTTCCGACCCCAACCTTGATTTTGGACTTAAAGCCTTCGAAATGGTGAAACAATAGATGTTAGTTGTTGAAGCCAACTCATAGCAGCTCTGGCAAACTAAGACAAACCTCAAGACAAGATGAGTACAAATTCCTGTTTCAAACTCTGGAACAAGTCCAATCTCTTTCACAAGATTTCTGCAGATTCCTGAAAGCTTTTGTTCCCACTGTCAGTTCTAGCTCAAATTCCTTGCTTCACTGGGTTTCCTGAACTTTTTCCTGTCTTCCCCCTTCAGTTATACTCTTCTCTCTGCTCTGTGCTGACCAGAAGTGGAACTTGGTTTCTCTCTTCTTCCAACCCAATGGCTACACAACCTACAAAGTTGGGCTAGGAAGACAATAGGTGTTCCAAGCTGTTACAAGAGCATAGATAGTTTTATGGTGGTCAATTTTAAGATCATCAATTTGCAGATCAATTTATCTGCCAGAAAATGTATCCTTTTCATGGTACCCCTTTTCCTGCTCTATAGAACAAAGGTATACCACTTGCCCATCCCAATTCTGTTATCGTACATTACCCTGGAGTGTTAAAACCTTTGTGCAAAGGGATCATTTGAAATTTTAGTGTGCATCTAGAAAAGCAACAGACCCCAATGGCTGGGTAGCAATTCCTTTCTAAGTCTTGGCTTCCAGTTCTTGGTTTATGACAAAATTGGAGGACCTGATGGTGTACTCAGTTGATAGAGCATTTGAAAATAAATGCAATTCTAAAATAGATCTCAGAGAGAATTCAGCAGTTGAGTGACATTTCTATAATGAAATGCTTTCATTCCTATCTACTTATTTTAAGAGTGAAGGTTTTCAGTATTTTCATGTATAAAAAGGAAAAGTCAGATAGAATTAATGCTGGGCCCTGTGTCATTCTAGTGATGGGTTCTTCCTCAATGGAAAAAGGAATTGAGCAAAATCTACTAAGATGAACATCTCCAATTAAAAAAAAAACTTTTTTAAATTTAAAAATTAGTTAAATTTATAATATATTTTTATAATTTTCTTCAATGGCATATGATTAATAATTATAATGCTAGTCAATCCACAAGACTTTTAAAACAAATTTAGAGTCTTATGCTCATAGGAAATAGAAAACCAACTTCCAATTTAAATTTTCATTCATTTAGGGCAATCAATAAAAAAGCTCTCCAACAAAAAAATATGTATATAAATTTGAATAAAATTCCTCAGCAGAAGTGGAGTAAAAATCCATGTTTAAGGACAGAAGATGAACATTAGTGAAGGATGATCTGTACAGAAGAATAAAAAGAATGGAAGTTCTAGTACTTTTCATTTGTACCACAGCAGATCACCTTGCACAGTCCCTAGTGCAAAGGTCCTCAAACATTTTGGAGGGTCTTGTCATCACAATTCAGTGGAGAGGGCAGCTCTTCTCTGAATAGTGGGGAGGGTTGGAGATTATGCTCCTGCACAAACCACTGCCAGGAGTTGGGTGCTCTGTTTACATTACCTTGAAGCTATTGCTTATTTTTATTTCCACTGAAAAATGAAAATGCTTTACAAATAATAACTGATAAAAACAATCTTATCTTTCTTCCCAGCGAATGCAATAAAGACCTAAAAATAATGAAAGAACTTTTCTGAAATATTACAAGTAAGTGGACAGAAGAGGAATATGGCTCTAGATTCCTCATTCTAGTGTCAGTAGATCATAATTTGTGACTATTGATGTGAGAAGAGGTATATAACATGAAGATTTTAACATCATGGTTTTTCATAATTTATTTTTTTAGCCTGCTGTTTTTAGCCCACTGAAAACAAACTTTTTCTTTTGACATTCCCTAGATTTACCTTTCAAAACAGGACTGATCAAATTTTGATGGATTTGATCAATAAGGACTGTTTCAATAAATTATGATTCAGCAATTCAAAGAATACTATGCAGCCTTAAAAAAGAATGAAGATGATCTAAATATCTCTATGTGCATAAAAAGGTATACAGGCTATATTGCTAAGTGAAAAAATGCAAGTTTCAGCACAATATTTAAAGTATAATCCTATTTGTGTGTGACCTTAAGCCTATATATACACAGAAACTTTTTGGCTCATGAGAAACAATCCTTAAGTTGGGAGATATGGGGGATGTGGGAAAAGAAAAAAATTTATTTTTGTTTTTGAATTTTTCTGTACGTTTTATTTTCTTTTTTACTATAAGTACATTACTTTTAAGTGGAAACAGCATCTAGGTAAAAAAAAATGAACATTATTAAAACATGGTAAAAGGTAACATTTTTGATGGGGCTCAGTTATCTACAGGACAGAATTCAAAAGCCTAATTTGGCAAACATTCTGCATATTCTGTTCAAAATTTACTTTCCACTCCATCACATGGTAAGAGCTGAGCAGGCAGTTGTTGACTGTAGGAGTTAATTAATTCTTCCATACCCTTTTCACCATCCTCCTGCAGCTTTCCTTCCAGCAGCAGTTGATCATTACCAGTTTCTTTAACATACCCAGTAGGTTGCATCTTTTTCCCTTTTGGTATCCTCTGAATTTTCTTTTTCTTTCTTTTTTTTTGTCTTTTAACAATGAGGATTTATTAGCTTACAAGTTACAACTCTAAGGCCATGAAAATGTCCAAATTAAAGCATCAACAAGAGGATACCTTCTCTGGAGAAAGGCTAGTGGCATATGTGACACATCTGTCACATGGGAAGGCACGTGGCCAGTGTCTGCTGGTCCTTCACTCTGGGATTTTGCTGCATTCAGCTCAGGCTTCAGAGGTTTCCTCTCTCAGCTTCTGTGGGTCCTCTCTTAGATTCTCTGTGTCTTTTTCTCTCTGAGCATTGGGCTTTTTCTGTGTTCTGTCTGCATAAAGGACTCCAATAAAAGGATTAAGACTCAGCTTGAATGGGCTGAGTCACATTTCAATTGAAATAATCTAACTAAAAGACCCCACCTACAATAGGTCTGCACCTCCAGGAATGGATTGAAAGAATTTGACCACAATGAACATCTAGAAAAAGGAGTCTAGAAAAGAGCCAAAGGTGTTCTTGCATTCTCAGTACTTAACGTCTGGAACTTAGTTAAGTCCTCAGAACATTTTACAACTCTAGAACAAAGATAACTGGGATGGGCTGTGAGAATTCAAAATGTATTCAATCATAGAAAAATATCTGGGAATAAAAACCTTGCAAGAAACATGCAGAATCACTCCTGTTTTTGTGGCAGAATGTTCCAGAACTCTCCTTGGTAATGCAAATAAGACTACATTCACTTTTCATGGCCATGGGTTTCTGGTACAATGGATATTCAAATCAAATAACCAAACATGTAATTGCATGCCTGTCATAATCAGGTACATGAATCAACTTGGCCAAGTGGTGGTACCTGTTTGTCTGGTGGGCAAGTGCTGGCCTGTCTCTTGTGATGAGGATATTTCATAGAATTAAATCATGATCACATCAGCTGCATCCACAGCTGATTCCATTTGTAATCAGCCAAGGGGAGTGTCTTCTGCAATGAGTGATGCTTAATCTAATCACTGGAAGTCTTTTAAGGAGGATTCAGAAGAGACAGGCTCTTCTTCCTGCTTTGGCTGGCTAGCCTCTCCTGTGGAGTTTGTCCAGACCCCCCATCAGAATCGTTGGCCTCACAGCCTGACCGTGTGGATTTTGGACTCTGTTCCCATGGTTATGTGAGACACTTCTATAAATTTTATATTTGTGAGTGTTTCCTGTTGATTTTGTTTCTCTAGAGAACCTTAACTAATACAATTTGCTACCAGGAGTGGTTCTTAAGAAACAGAATCTAAAAATGTTTTTTTATGAATAGTTTTCTACTGTGACTGGACTCGAAGGCACTAAGGACTCTGATTCCCATGATCAGAATGACACTCCCAATCCATGGAGTGAGTTGGCAAAAGAGATAGTCAAAATATCACCCTTTGATTCTCCTAATGCTTTGCTTGTATGAAGCCAGGCTCTGGGCAATAATGTTTTTGACACCTTTACAGAGTTTTGTGGAAATAAGAGGTATAGAGATGTTGGCTGGTTGTTGTTAGATACACTGGATACATTAAGGAGTGAAAGGGATGGGCTTAAGGCTTCAAACGAGAAGCTTAAGCGCCATCTGACAGATGTAGAAGTTTTTATAAGTATCCTGAAGGAAAATCTTATTTCCTGTAGCCAAAGACTTGAGATCTCTGAAAATCAGACTCAGAATTTTATTTTTAGAGTAATAACTTTACAATGTAAATTGAAATTTCAGTGTTGCATGGTGTCTGCTGTTAAAGTGAGGACATTGATTAGAAAGAAGTGGGACCCTGAAAAATGGGATGGTGACATATGGATTGATAATGATGTCAGGGGTGATGTTGGAAACCTAGGTCATGCTGAGTCTTCTCTAGATAATCCTGTAATAGTCTACCCATAGGACATAGTCGCCCCACCTCCTATCTGCCTTGAGGAGTTGGCCACCCAACCTCCTCCTGAAGGGATTAGCCCTAGAGTGATTAATCCTGTTACACCAGATGAAACTGCAAGTGAAGGCCCTGTAGCAAATGACTTGGAAGATATTTCTAATTCTTTTCATGACCCACCCCCACCACCCCTCATTTCTTACAGACCTATAACTGGACTAAAGTCCCAACAGGCCCCTAAAGGTGAGGTACAAAGTATCACACATGAGGAGGTACATTATACTCCAAAAGAACTGTGTGAGTTTTCCAATTCATATAGACAGAAATCAGGGGGATATGTGTGGCAATGGATTTTAAGGGTGTGGGATAATGATGTGAGGAATATAAGGTGGATCAGGCTGAATTTATTGATATGGGCCCACTAAGCAGAGATTCTGCATTCAATGTTATAGCGCAAATGGCTAGAAAAGGTGTTAACAGTTTGTTTGGATGGTTGGTTGAAACATGGATCAAATGGTGGACAACATTATCTGAGGTTGAAATGCCAGAACTGCCCTGGTACAATGTAGATGAGGGGATCCAGAGGCTTAGAGAGATTGGAATGTTAGAGTGGATTTATCATGCAAAGCCTGCTCTTACACCCCAGGAATGTCCAGAGGATGCACCTTTTACCAGAACAGTGAGAAATAAATTTGTGAGACTAGCACCATCTCCCTGAAGAGCTCTGTAATTGCATTTCTCTGTAGGCCAGATATTACCATAGGAACTGCTGTCACTGAGCTGGAATCCTTAAATACAATGGGGATGACTGGATTCCGAGTTGGCAGAAGTCAGGTTGCAGCACTTAATCGCCAAAGACAGGGTAGACGTGGCTATTATCATAGACAACAAACTCAAAGCAAGAGTTAAAATTATATGACTTGCAGAGATTTGTGGCATTGGCTAGTAAATCATGGGGCACCTAGAAATACAATAGATGGGCATCTACTAAATTCTTGTTAGAGCTGTGTAAACAAAAGAGTTCTAGGTCAAGTAAACAGAAATCTAACCCGAATTACAAAACACAGAATCAAGGCCCCTTAATCAATTTCCAGACTTGAAACAGTTTACTGACCCAGAGCCCCTTGAATGAAGGGGAGGCCAGGTCCCTTTGGGGAGAACTGTATTACGCTGCTGCAAATTTATACTGTTAATCTTCCTCCAAACCTTCCCCAAAGAGACCAATGGCCTTTTACCAGGGTAAATGTGCCCTTGAGAAAAGGAAATGTTCAGATATTTCAGGAATTATTAGACACTGGTTCAGAAGTGACATTAATTCCAGGGGACCCAAAATGCACTCTGGTCCATCAGTCAGAGTGGGGGCTTATAGAGGCCAGGTGATCAACGGAGTTTTAGCTGAGGTTCATCTCACAGTGGGTCGAGTGGGCCCCTGAGCCTATTCCGTAGTTGTTTCCCCAGTTCCAGAATGTATAATTGGAATAAACATACTGAGCAACTGACAGAATCCCTGCATTGGCTCTCTAACTCATGCAGTGAGGGCTATTATGGTGGGAAAGGCCAAGTGGAAGCCTCTAGAACTGCCCTTACCTAGCAAAATAGTAAGTCAGAAGCAATAGTGGGTTCCTGGATGGATTGCAGAGATTACTGCTACTCTCAAGGACTTGAAGGATGCAGGGGTGGTGATTTCCACCACATCCCCATTCAACTCTCCTATTTTGCCTGTGCAGAAAACAGATGGGTCTTGGAGGATAACAGTGGATTATCATAAGCTCAACCAGGTGGTAACTCCAATTGCAGCTGCTGTTCCAGATGTGGTATCATTGCTTGAGCAAATCAGTACATCCCCTGATACCTGGTATTCAGCTATTGATCTGGCAAATGCTTTTTTTCTCAATAGCTGTTGGTAAGGATCACCAGAAACAGTTTTCTTTCGGCTGGCAAGGTCAGCAATATACTTTCACTGTCCTACCTCAGGGGTATATCAACTCTCCAATCTTATTTCATAATCTTGTCTGCAGGGACCTTAATCTTTTCTCCCTCTCTCAAGACCTCACACTGGTCCATTATATTGATTATATCACGTTGATTGGACCTAGTGAGCAAGAAGTAGCAACTATTCTAGACATATTGGCATGCCATTTGCGTGTTAGAGGATGGGAGATAAATCCAATAAAAATACAGGGGCCTTCCATCTCAGTGAAATTTCTAGGTGTCCAGTGGTGTGGGGCATGTCGAAATATCCCTTCTAAGGTGAAGGATAAGTTGCTGCATCTGGCCCCTCCTACAACCAAAAAAAGAGGCACAATGCCTAGTTAGTCTCTTTGGATTTTAGTGACAACATATTCCACATTTGGGTTTGCTACTTTGGCCCATTTATCAAGTGACCAGACAAGCTGCTTATTTTGAGTGGGGAGCTGAACAAGAGGAGGCTCTGCAACAGGTCCAGGCTGCTGTACAAGCTGTTCTGCCACTTGGGCAATATGATCCAGCAGCTCCAATGGTGCTGGAAGTGTCAGTGACAAATAGAGATGCTGTTTGGAGCCTTTGGCAGGCCCCTATAGGAGAATCGCAATGCAGACCCTTAGGATTTTGGAACAAAGCCTTACCATCTGCTGCAGATAACTACTCTCCTTTTGAGAAACAGCTTTTGGTCTGCTACTGGGCCTTAGTATAGACTCAACACTTAACCATGGGCCACCAAGTTATCATTAGACCTGAGTTGCCTATCATGAGCTGAGTGTTGTATGACCCAAAAAGCCATAATGTTGGGTGTGTGCAGCAGCACTCTATTGTAAAATGGAAATGGTATATACCAGATAGGGCCAGAGCAGATCCTGAAGGCACAAGTAAGTTACATGAGGAAGTACCCCAAATGCCCATGGTCTCCACTCCTGCCACATTACCTTCTCTTTCCCAGACCACAGCTATGGCCTCTTGGGGAATTCATTACAGTGAAATGACTGAGGAAGAGAAAGCTTGGGCCTAGTTTACACATGGTTCAGCACGATATGCAGGTACCACCAAAAGTAGACAGCTATAGCACTGCAACCCCTTTCTGGTGTGTCCTTGAAGGACAATGGTGAGGGGAAATCTTCCCAGTGGGCAGAACTTCCAGCAGTGCACCTGGTTGTTCATTTTACTTAGAAGGAGACCTGGCCAGAGGTGCGTTTGTATACTGACTCATGGGCTGTTGCTAACCATATATAATGGTTTGGCTGGATGGTCAAGGACTTGGAAAGACCATAATTGGAAAATTGGTGACAAAGAGGTCTGGGGAAGAAGTATGTGGATAGACTTTTCTGAGTGGGCTAAAAACATGAAGATATTTGTATCCCATGTGAATGTGCACCAGAGGGTGACTTCAGCAGAAGAAGGTTTTAATAATCAAGTGGATAAGATGAACCATTCTGTGGATACCAGTTAGCCTCTTTCCCCAGTGATTTCTGTCATTGCCCAATGGGCTAATGAATAAAGTGGTCATGGTGGTAGGGATGGAGGTTATGCATGGGCTCAGCAACATGGACTTCCACTCACAAAGGCTGACTTGGCTACAGCCACTGCTGAGTGCCTAATCTGCTAGCAGCAGAGACCCAATCTCAGACCACAATATGGCACCATTCCTCAAGGTGACCAACCAGCTACATAGTGACAGGTTGATTACATTGGACCACTCCCTTCATGGAAGGGGCAGCGATTTGTTCTACCTGGAATAGACACATACTCTGGATATGGGTTTGCTTTCCCTGTAAACAATGCTTTTGCCAAAACTACCTTCCTTGTGCTTACAGAATGCCTTGTCCATCATCATGGTATTCTACACAGCATTGCTTCTCATCAATGAACACACTTCACAGCAAATGAAGTGCAGGAATGGGCATATGCTCATGGAATTCTGTGGTCTTACCATGTTCCCCATCATCCAGAAGCAGCTGGATTGACAGAACAGTGGAATGGCCTTTTGAAAAGTCAATGACAGTGCCAATTAGGTGGCAATACCTTGAAGGGCTGGGGTAATGTTCTCCAGGAAGCTGTATATGCTCTGAATGAGGTCCACTGTACGGTACTTCTGGTAGTTAGATTCAGTTGTCAACTTGGCCAGGTGAAGGTGCCTAGTTCTATTGCTGTGGACATGAGCCAGTGGTATGTGAATCTCATCTGTTGCTCATTACATCTGCAGTCAGCTAGGAGGCGTGCCTGCTGCAATGAATGATGTTTGATTTAATTGGCTGGTGCTTAAATGAGAGAGCTCAACGTAGCACAGCCCAAGCAGCTCAGCATGCCTCATCTCAGCACTCGCACATCAGCCCAGGCCTTTGAAGATGCAGAAAGGAATCACCCTAGGGAAAGTTGTTGGAACCCAGAGGCCTGGAGAGAAGGCCAGCAGAGATCACCCTGTGCCTTCCCACGTAAGAAAGACCCTCAGTTGAAAGTTAGCTGCCTTTCCTCTGAAGAACTAATGAAATAAATCCACTTTTACTAAAAGCCAATTCATCTCTGGTGTGTTGCATTCTGGCAGCTAGCAAACTAGAAAAGTGCTGTTTCTCCCATAGCCAGGATCTATGGGTCCAGGAACCAAAGGGATGGAAATGGGAGTGCTACCACTTACTATTACCCCTAGTGATCCACTAGGAAAATTTTTGCTTCCTATCCCTGTGACCCTGAGCTCCACTGGGCTACAGGTTTTAGTTCCAAAAGGGGGAGTGCTTCTACCAGGAGAAACAACAATGATTCCATTGAACTGGAATCTAAGACTGCCACCTGGTCACTTTGGGCTACTCATGCCCCTGGATCAAGAAGCCAAGAAGGGAATTACATTTTTGGC
>PVIY010057817.1:0-12717 GCA_004026745.1 Myrmecophaga tridactyla
TGCCAAGTCTCCTTAGAAACAGCCACGAAAACCCCCATTTTGTCCCCTTTCCTCTTTTTCGGTTAGCCCAATAAGCGACTTCTGACTTGCCCAGTTTCGCGTGAGCTGGGGGCCTATTTTTAGTAATCAGAATTTGTTTATTAATGCCACAATTGGCGCTTGGTTGGACTCAGTCCCCGCTACTCTTTCCTTTCCCTCCGAGAAGCCGCCTATGGGGGAGGGGCGCCAGGTGCCGGGCGCTGGCCGCCGCGGCTTGGGGAACTCATGGATCCGAAGAGTTGCCGTCGGTCTAGCTGCTCCAGACCTGGGCACGCTGTGTGTCCGGTCACTATCGTGGTTCCGGGAGCTGATCTGTACTGTTTCTGGTTATCTAGTAGTTGTTCTGGAGGACGAACTAAAACACGCACATTGCTAAGCCACCATCTTGGCCCCCAATCATCCTTCTACTGTCTTCTTGATCTCCTTTGTGTCATTTGCTATCCCACTTATTTTATTAAGTAGAGTTGTATGAACATCTTTGATTAGTTGTTCCAGTGTCTGTGTCTCCTCTGGTGTTTTAATTTGGTCATTAGGCAGGGCTATATCTGTCTGTATTGTGATATGCTTAGTGATCTATTATCTTTGTCACATGCAAATATCTTGATTGATTTAATTTGGGAGTTGATTTCTTTCAGTGGTCTAAGGCCTTGTCTTTGCAGGATGGTTGTACAGCCGGGAGCAGGGCACAGGGTGGAGCACTCAGTATGGTGGTTTGTTTCAGGGTAGGTATGGGTGCAGGTTGGTGATTGTACGATGATGCTTGTGAACATGGGCACCCAGTGACCAGGGAGGATGTCACTGTGTGGGTGTACCTGTCTGGGGGGCCTAACCTTGGTGTGCGCTGGTCTAATGCACAGGGCCCTTTGTGTTCATGAGTAGAGCTGTGGAAGCAGGTTGGCATAACATCTTTGTTGACTGGGGGCAGATGTGACCCGGCTGTGCAGGTTGGCACTTTCTCAGAGTTGGGAAGTTAGGCAGGGGGCTGTACACATGAGCGGTTCTAGGGCTGCTGTAAAGTGCAGTTCCCAGAGCTGAATGACATGATTGCGGCCCTCGCACATGCATGGGCCTGGGAGTGCCATAAATGACATGCGCTGAGCTCAGGGGCTGTGTGACCCTGAGGGGGTGGGGGTGGATGTAGCCTAGGTATGGAGGTAAGTGCCCGCCACCTTTATGCATTGGCAACAGCCTGCAGGCAACAAGGAGGGGGAGGTAGTGCTCTGGCGGGGATGCAGGAGATGTGGGTTGGGTTGCACTTGGGGTGGGGGTGTGGGGCAGGTATGTGCACTGGGGGCTGGTGGGGTGGGGGCGCCTGGAGCACAGGGAATGGGAGCAGGTGATGGGGTTCAGGTACATGGGCTGTGAGGTGAGTCGCTGGTCATGGGGCTGCACTGGTGAAGGTAGCGCACTCAAGGATCATGACCTGGCTTACTTCTGAGTCTGGTGTTTCAGTTCATGTACTCCTGTGGGCTCCATGTCTCTGTGCCTGGCTCTAGCTTTCTGCCTCTCAGTTCCTCAGCCTCTGCAACCAGGGCTGCAGGTGTGGTAACGAAGGCTCTCCCAGGCAAGCTGCACTCCTGAATTGCTGCCACAGTTGTCCTCCTGGCCCTTCTCTAACTTTTCCGTGGAGTGGGGCTAATCTCCAGCTACTCTAGTCGGCCATCGTCACGGAAGTCCTGCACACAGTTTTTATGTTCATTAAAAATGGAAATCTTTTGTCTTTTACTGACATCCCAGATGATAGCTGTTATCTACAGAAGTGGAAGCCATTAAATCCCATCAGTTTAGCCTAGCAGATATCATTTACATCTTCTATGATGCCCCTCAGGGTTTCTATGGTCTAATTCTCCTTACTCAGCTGATCCTTATTCTCATCCTGAAAGGCAATCTGTTCTGGCTCCTTGTCATCCTTCACCTCCCGCAACAGAATGACAGCATCATCTTCTCCTGATGCTAAAGTTTCCTGGTTTGGAGAAAAATGCACAATGCTGATAGCTTTGCTTCTGCGAGAAAAATTGGACAAAAACTCCACAATGGCCTTTCCATCGGGCCTGCGCTGGAAGCCGTACCTGCTGGGCTATTTTCTTCTGTTACTTGTGATTTGGGTATAAAGTCTAAGAAAGTGTTGCCTAACACAAGATCCCCAAAATGCTCCCCTATATTTTTTCCTAGGAATTTTATAGTCCTGGTTCACATATTTAGGTATTTGATCCATTTTGACTTAATTTTTGCATATGATATGAAATAGGGTTCCTCTTTCACACTTTTGCACATGGATATCCAATTCTCCCAGCATCATTTGTTGAAGAGACTATTCTTTCCTAATTGAGTGGACTTGGCAGTCTTGTCAATCAGTTGATCATAGACGTGAGGCTCTATTTCTGTCCTCTCAGTTCTATTCCATTGGTCAATATCTATCCTTGTGCTAGTACCATGCTGTTTTGACCAATGTAGCTTTGTAGTAAGTTTTGAAGTCAGGAAGTGTGAATTTTCCATCTTCATTCTTTGCCAAGATGTTTTTGGCTATTTGGGGCCACTCATCCTTCCAAATAAATTTGATAAATGGCTTTTCATTTCTGCAAAGCAGGCTGTTGGAATTTTAATTGGTATTGCATTGACTCTGAAGATGATTTTGGGTAGGATTCATATCTTTACAATATTTAGTCTTCCAATTCATAAACATTAAATGTCCTTCCCTTTATCTAGGTCTTCTTTGATTTCTTTTAGCAATGTTTTGTAATTTTCTGTGTACAAGTTCTTTACGTCCTTGGTTTTATATATATACACATATTTTGTTTTATTTAGTTTTCCTTGATTATATATATATATACATATATTTGTTTTGTTTGGTTTTATGGTTATATTTATTCCTCGATATTTAATTCTTGAATCTGTAAATGGGATTTTTTGCTTCATGTCCTCCTCAGCCTGATCATTACTACTGTATAGAAACAATACTGATTTTTGTACCTCACCACTTTGCTGAATTTATTAGCCCTAATAGCTTTGTTGTTGATTATTTGTACTTTCTATATATAGGATCATGTCATCTGCAAATAAAATTTTACTACTTCCTTTCAATTTGGATGCCTTTTGTTTCTTTTTCTTGCCTAACTGCTCTGGCTAGAACTTCCAGTTCAGTGTTGAAAAACAGTGGTGACAGTGGGCATTCTTGCCTTGTTCCAGATCTTAGAGGGATAGTTTACAGTCTTTGAGTATGATGTTAGCTGTGGGTTTTCAATATATGCCCGTTATCATGTTGAGGAAGATTCCTTATATTCCTATTTTTCTAAGTATTTTTATCAAGAAAATGCTGGATTTTGTCCATTGCCCTTTCTGCCTCGATTGAGGTAGATGATCATGTCATTTTTCCCGTTGTTTTGTTGGTGTGGTCTACATTAACTGATTTTCTTATGTTGAACTATTCTTACATTCCTGGGATAAAACCAACCTGATCATGTTGTATAATTCTTTTAAGGTGCTATGTGGCTGTTTAATTTGCAAGTATTTTGTTGAAGATTTGTGTATCTATATCCAGAAGAGAAATTGGCCTGTAATTTTCTTTTCTTGTAGTATCCTTATCTGGTTTTGGCATTAGAGTGATGTTAGCATCATAGAATGGAGATGTGTTCCCTCCTTCTCAACTTTTTGGAAGAGTTTGAGCAGGATTGGTATTAATTCTTCTTGGAATGATTGGTGGAATTTCCTTGGCTTTTATTTGTTGGGAGGTATGTGATGACCGATTCAATTTTTACTTGTAATTGGTCTGTTGAGGTCTTCAGTTTCTTCTAGAGTTAGTGTAGGATGTTTGCGTGTTTCTAGGAATTTGCCCGTTTCATCCAGTTTGCCTAATTTGTTGGCATACAGTTCATAGTATCTTTTTATGAGCCTTTTCATTTCTATGGGATCAGTAGTAATATCCCCCACACACTTATCATATTATTTATTTATATCTTCTCGTTTTTTTTTTTTGTCAGTCTAGCTAAGGATTCATAAATGTTATTGATCTTTTCAAAGAACCAACTTTTTGTTTTCAGTTTAAACCTCTCCTCCCACTTTTTTTTTTCTCTGTGAGGATTTTCTGCTTCCAGTTTCTTCTCTGTTAGGGTATTCTGCCCTGGGGGACAAGATGGGGTCAATTCAGAAAGGAAGGTGACTCTAGAAACGTCTGTTTTATGACAGTAACATGATTGAGTGAGTGTACCACTTAGTAGCTACTATTCTACTCTGGTTTCTCTCTCCCTTTACCCATAGGGAGGCCTTTTGTATGGAACACTTCTCAGTGGCTTGTGCTCTGCCTTGAGTCTCTTTGGACTCAGTCTTTGTGCTTGGATATGCATGGGTTTCTAACTCACTGCTATAGTGGCTTTATAGCCTGTGTCCCAGGCAGAAGTGAGGTATCTGGGCTGCTGCCTCTGAGCAACTCCTAAACTGTGAAGGACCAAGTGATGGGGAGGGAAGAGGATTGGTAGGTCAGAATGGACGCTTCCTACTTGATATTCTTCTCTTTCTTCAATTCATTACTTGTGGAGTCCTTCTCCAATCTCTACCATTCCCCAGAGTTCTAAGCAAGAGGGATTTGTCTTTTTATTCACTGAACTTCTGGGGAGGTGTTTTCAGGGGATGTCTTATTTTGCCATGCTGATAGCATCTCTGAACAAAGACTTAACAAATGATCTTAAAAATGCTCAAGGTGATGAAGGAAAATACAGAGAAAGAACTAAAGAATATCAGGAAAACAATAAATGAGCAAGATGAGAGTCTTAGTAAAGAGATAGAAATTTTATAAAGGAACCAACAGAACTACCAGAGGTGAAGACCACAATAACAGAAGTGAAAAATTCCCAGGAGGACTTCAGATTATAGCTAGCAGAAGAAAGAATCGGTGAGCTTAAAGAAAAGAGTAAAGGTAAAAAGAGAAAAAGAACTAGATATGATTTATAAAATCCAAAGGGCAAAATGGTAGAAGAAAATACTGCCTTAACAGAAATAACATTAAATGTTAGTGGATTAAACCCCCCAATCAAAAGACACAGACTGGCAGAATGGATTGAAAAACAGGACACATCTATATGCTGTTTATAAGAGACTCATTTTAGACCCAAGGACAAAAATAGCTTGAAAAGGAAAAGTTAGGAAAAGATATTTCATGCAAACAACAATCAGAAAAGAACAGGAGTAGCTATACTAATATCCAACAAATTTATACTTCAAATGTAAAACAATTAAAAAAGACAAAGAAGGACACATGTATTAACAAAAGGAAGGATTGAGGAAGAAGACATAACAATCATAAATAGTTATGCACTAAGCCAGAGTGCTCCAAAGTACATGAGGCAAACACTAACAACACTGAAGGGAGAAATAGACACCCCTACTATAATAGTTGGAGATATAAATTCCCTACTCTCATCAATGGATAGAACATCTAGACAGAGGATCAATAAAGAAACAAAGAATTTGAATAATACAATAAGTGAACTAGACTTAACAGACATTTATAGAACATTACACCCCACAACGGCAGGATACACATTTTTCTCAAGTGCTCATGGATCATTCTCAAGGATAGACCATATGCTGAGTCACAAAGCAAGTGTCAATAAATTTAAAAAGGTTGAAATCATACAAAACACTTTCTTGGATCATAATGGAATGCAGTTGGAAGTCAGTAACAGGCAGACGGCCTGACAATTCACAAATATATGGAGGCTCAACAGCACACTCTTAAACAACCAGTTGGTCAAGGAATAAATTGCAGGAGAAATCAGTAAACAAGTTGAGACAAATGAAATGAAAGCACAACATATCAAAATTCATGGGATGCAGCAAAGGCAGTGCTAAGACGGAAATTTATTGCCCTAAATGCCTATATTAAAAAAGAAGAAAGAGCAAAGATTAAGGAATTAATTATTCACTTGGAAGAACTAGAGAAAGAACAGCCAACTAACCCCAAAGCAAACAAAAGCAAAGAAATGATGAATATTAGAGCAGAAATAAATGAAATTGAGAACATGAAAACCATCAAGAAAATCAACAAAACCAGAAATTGGTTCTTTGAGAAAATCAACAAAATCAATGGACCTTTAGCTGGGTTGACAGAGAGCGAGAGAGAGAGAGAGAGAGAGATTATGGAAATAAAATCAGAACTGGAAGAAGAGACATAATCACTGGCTCCACAGAAATAAATCAGATAATGAAAGGTGAACAACTATATGCTAGTAAAGTAGACAACATAGATGAAATGGACTACTTCCCAGAAAGGCCTGACTGGAGAAGAAATAGACGACCTCAACAGACGAATCACAAGTAAAGAGATTGAGTCAGTCATGAAGAAGCTCCCAGATGGCTTCACATGTGAATTCTACCAAACATTCAACAAAGAATTAGTACCAATCCTACACAAATGCTTCAAAAAAAAAAAATTGAAGTGGAGGGAAATTATCTAACTCATTCTATGAAGCCAATATCACCCTCATACCAAAGCCAGACAAAGATACTGCAAGAAATGAAAATTACAGACTAATTTCTCTTTTAAATAAAGGTACAAAAATCCTCAACAAAATGCTTGCAAATTTAATCTAGCAGCACATTAAAAGAATTATACACCATGACCATGTTGGATTTATTCCAGGTATGCAGGGCTGGTTCAATATGAGATCAATTAATGTAATATACCATATCAAAAAATTAAAGCAGAAAAACCACACGATCATCTCAGTTGATAGTGCAAAGACATTTGACAAAATTCAATACCCTTTCTTGATGAAAACACTTCAAAAGATAGGAATAGAAGGGAACTTCCTCAACATGGCATAGGGAATATATGAAAAACCCATAGCTAACATCATCCTCAGTGGGGAAAGACTGAAAGCTTTCCCCCCAAGATCAGGAACAAGACAAGGATGCCCACTGTCACCATTTTTATTCAGCATTGTGCTGGAAGTTCTAGCTAGAGCAATTAGACAAGAAAAGGAAATAAAAGGCATCCAAAGTGAAAAAGAAGAATTTGAATTCTTACTGTTTGCAGAGGACATAATACTATATGTAAAAAATGCCAAAAAATCTGAAGCGAAGTTACTACAACTAATAAATGAGTGTAGCAAAGTGGCAGGGTACAAGATCAACACCCCAAAATCAATAGTGTTTCTTTTTTTTTAATTTTTAAATTTTTTAAAAACATAATTGCAGGAGCAAGGGCTAAAACAAGACCTGTGGAATTTGTTGAGAACAGCTGGTGTCAGAGTGGTGGCAGCAGTAAACTGTGGAGAATGTTATCTGCTTAATGGAGAACAGTCTGGGAGAGAGAGAATGTTTGTTTTGTCTTAGCCCCAGGTTCTTTGTGGTTGTCTTAAGTAAGCATACATGCTCTTTGTCACGTGAGCCCTACAGTATATAAGCAGGAACTCGTTAAGAGTAAAGTTGTCTGTTGTCACTGAGCTTTAGACCCCCTGATCCCATCTGTCTCTCTCATCATTCCTTAATATAGTTTGTGCTCTAGTTCTGTGGAAGCAACATCTGGCACCCAATGTGGGGCATGAAGAAGACTCCAAAACATTATTAAGGAACCAAGGAAAAGTCTCTGTTAGAGGGACATGTGTCCAGCCGATAGAAGAGGACTCGAGTCATATTGTTAAAGTAAGCCATATTGATAATGTAAGCATTTTCCTTGTAGCATCAGGGTAATGGGTAATCATAATAGGTGGCTGGAGGGGAATGTTTATGTGTTTGTGTGTTAAAAACATCATTAGGGTGCCATCAGAAAAATAAGGCTTTGATAAAGTTCAAGAGTTGTTTGTATTTTGAAGAAAAAGACTTTGTGGATAAAGCAGAGAAGAGCCTAAAGCACACTCCCCATAGTGAGATGGGAGACATTGAGGGAAAAGGAGCGAAGAAAGTTCCTGAACTGAAAACATTTTTCCATAACAATACAGAGAGGCCACATGGGGCAATAACAGAAGGGAGTTTAGGAAAAATAAAGAAACTAGGTTCTTGTTTTTAGGAAGAAAATAGTAAAGGGAAATAGTTAATAGCATAAGGATGACACAGCCAGGAAATATAGCCAAGAAAAAGGTAATTCTTGTTTGGGGAAAAAGAGGCTAAAAAAGCTTCTTCAAAAAAAAGCTTTTCCTCAAAAGATAAGATAGAAATATTGAGAGAATATTTGGAGTAATTAAAGGAGAGAAAGGACAAACAAAATGAGGAATAGAGACTATGCTAGAAGATCCAAAGAAATCTTCAACATAGAAGTACAGAAGTGTGAACCTGAGGCAAGGGAAAAGGACAGTAAATAAATAACAAGTATGTATTATTCCAAGTTACCAGTGGAAAATTAGATTATTTGTTATAAATACATTGTATTGAATAACAGAGTGTAGAACTGCTTGATATAAATAGCACAGGAATTGAGAAAGCAAATAAATCTGAAGACCAAGAAATGGTGCATGTAAAAGTACTTTAAAAATCTAAAATACTGCAAAATATATTGTTACACAAGCTGTATGCTATTGAGATACATAATTGCATTTTGCCTCAATATGGGATGCAAATAGCTCCAGAAAAGATTAAAAAAACTGAGCCTTACCTATACTTAGGAATGCAAATAGCTGCTAATAAAGTTGTCTGTTTAAAATAATTCCTCAAAAAATACAATTAAGATGTGATAATTTACAAACTTTAAATGATTTTCAAAAACTATTAGGAGATATTAACTGGATAAGACCCACTTTAGGGATTCCTAATTATGTTACAGAACTTGTTTGATATTTTACAAGAAGATTCTGATTTATTAAGCAAAATTCTATGTCAGTACAAAATCAGCAAGCAGATACTCCTGTGGGGATAATTCAAGATTCCAGGACATTTCACAAATTAACTCATATTAATAGCAAAGGGCTGTGCACTCCCATTTGCATCAGGGGTTAATCCTGGGGCACTCCCATTTGCATCAGGGGTTAATCCTGCCTTCATCAAAAGGCAAATGAATTGTGGCAAATGGATATAACTCATATTTCACATTTTGGTAGTAACTATAACTCCTCTTTAAATAGCAGCCATAAACACTATATGCAAATATGTACTAGAGATCCATATGTATTTGTTAAAGGTCATATGCAAATAAGAAATCAAACTTCTAATTGTGAGAATTATTCTCTATTCATTTGTCTCCAAGCATTTGTGTTACAGGAAATAAGACAATCATAGCAGCAAGAAGAAGAAGTATTTGGCTGCCAGTGCAGATGTCAAGATCTTGGCGATCCTCTCCAGAAATACAAATCCTGACCCGTTTGGCAAAAGAATATAAAAAAAAAGACTAAGAGACTAATTGGAATCATTGCATAAAAATGCCAGGGAGCTGTGGCATAGTCAATCTCATATTGATGAACAAATTAATAATAGACTAAATGACATAGAAACAGCATTGGTTCATATTGAAGAGCAAATGTATAATTCACATAATTTTTTGACTATTATAGGCTTAGGTTTGGGGCTGTTTATACTCTTTCTCTTCCTCCTCAGCTGTGTTAAATAACGAATGTTCAAAGTAGCAAGCCGCACCACTAAACAAAGCCATGATAACAGTATAATTCTGGTAAAAACCCTTGGCTCCCTCCCGAATCAAAGTCAGAGAGCTTGACTGGTAGCCAATGATGGGTAAGACCCTTCCTTCAGAGTTTAAAGGCAACCTAAGACAGGCGCAGTCACCTCGGCTAATGAAATAAAAAAGGGGGAAATGTAGGAGCAAGGGCTAAAGCAAGACCTGGGGAATTTGTTGAGAACAGCTGATGTCAGAGTGGTGGGAGTACTAAACTGTGGAGATTGTTACCTGCTTAATGGAGAACAGTCTGGGAAAGAGAGAATGTTTGTTTTCTCTTAGCCCCAGGTTCTTTGTGGTTGGCTCTGTTTTCTCACCAGGTGCATGCCTGCTCTTTGTCACATGAACCCTACAGTATATAAGCAGGAACTAGTTAAGAATAATGTTGTCTGTTGTCACTGATCTTCAGACCCCCTGATCCGATCTGTCTCTTGTCATTCCTTAATATCCTTTGCTCTCTGGTCTTGTGGAAGCAACACATAACAACATACAGACACAAACATTCTTACCATATGATCATTCCATTCTTGGTGTATAATCGATAACTCACAATATCATCACATAGTTGTATATTCATTACCATGATCATTTCTTAGAACATTTGCATCAATTCAGAAAAAGAAATAAGAAAAAAGAAAAACCTCGTACATACCATACCCCTTACCCCTCCCTCTCATTGACTGCTAGTATTTCCATCTACCCAATATATTTCAGCCTTTGTTTCCCCTATTTTTTTCTATACCCCTTACCACTCCCTTTCATTGATCACTAGCATTTCAATCTCCTAAATGTATTTTAACATTTGTTCCCTCTATTATTTCCTTATTTTTAATCCATATGTTTTACTCATCTGTCTGTACTCTAGATAAAAGGAGCATCATACACAAGGTTTTCACAATTACACAGTCACATTGTGGAAGCTATATCATTATACAGTCACCTTTAAGAAACATGGCTACTGGAACACAGCCCTACATTTTCAGGCACTTTCCTCCAGGCTCTCCAATATACGTTAACTAAAAAGGTGATATCTATATAACGCGTAAGAATAATCTCCAGGATAACCCCTCAACTCTGTTTGAAATCTCTCATTAACACTTAATTTTGTCTCATTTCTCTCTTCCCCCTTTTGGTCTAGAAGGTTTTCTCAATCCCTTGATGCTAATTCCAGCTGATTTTAGGATTTCTGTCCCACATTGCCAGGAAGGTTTACACCTCTGCGAGTCATGTCCCATGTAGAGATGGGGAGGGCAGTGAGTTTGCTTGTCATGTTGGTTGAGAGAGGTCACATCTGAGTAACAAAAGAGGTTCTCTGGGGGTGACTCTCGGGCCTAATTTTAAGTAGGCTTAGCCTATCCTTTGCAGAGATAAGTTTCATATGAACAACCCCTGAGATTGAGGGCTCGGTCTATTGCTTTGGTTGTCCTCATTGCTTGTGAGAATATCAGGAATTCTCCACATGGGGAAGTTGAATTTTCCCCCTTTCTTGTCATTCCCTCAAGGGGACTTGGCAAATACTTTTTTATTCACTGTTCAAATCACTCTGGACAAACCTACAAACTCATGCCCTACTCAAGGTTCCATGTACTTATGGTGTTCAATTAAACTGGCCACATAAAGGATATTAGGAAAAGCACTAATCAAATTATAAATTTTGTACCAAGTAAACATTTTTTGCTTTAGTCTCACACATAAGTTAATGTTTTAAAATATGAATTACCATCTGTGTTCAACACCCTGCAATATTGACATTCCTTTGTTCTTCCTCCTACAAAAACATTTTTAAATTTGTACATTTAGTCACTATCACTGTAAAGTTTAGGCATTCCTAGATTATGCCATCTCAGTCTTTATCATCTATCTTTCCTTTTGATTTCATTTGTGCCCCCAGCCCTTCTCTTTTTATCATTCTCACATTCATCTTCATTCAGTGAACTAACATTGTTGTATTACAGTTAGGTATTATTGTGCTATCCAACTCTGAATTTTTACAATCGGTCCTGTTGCACAATCTTCAGCTCCAGTTACCCAATATCTACCCTATTTCTATCTCCTGATGATCTCTGTTCTTGGTTAAAATTCTCCAACTTCATTCACAGATGTTAGTTCATATCAGTGAGACCATAATATTTGTCCTTTTGTTTCTGGCTAATCTCACTCAGCATAATGTCCTCAAGGTCCAACCATGTTACTACATACTTCATAACTTTGTTCTGTCTTATAGCTGTGTAATATTCCATCATATATGTATACCATGGTTTGTTTAGCCACTCCTGTGTTGATGGACATTTGGGTTGTTTCCATCTCTTGGCAATTGTAAATAATGCTGCTATTAATGGTGAGCAAATGTCCATTTGTGTCCTTACTCTCATGTCCTCTGAGTAGATACCTAGCAATGTTATTGCTGGATCATATGACAATTCTATACTTAGCTTCCTGAGGAACCACCAAACTGCCTTCCACAGCAGTTGTACCATTTGACATTCCCACCAACAGTGGATAAGTGTGCCTCTTTCTCTACAACCTCTCCAGTACTTGTCATTTTCTGTTTTATTGACAGTGTCCATTCTGGTGGGTGTGAGATGATATCTCGTGATTTTGATTTGCATTTTCCTAATAGCCAGGGAAGTTGAGCATCTTTTCATGTGCCTTTTGTCCATTTGTATTTCCTCTTCTGAGAAATGTCTGTTCATGTCTTTTGCCCATTTTGTAATTGGGTCGTTTGTCTTTTTGTTGTCGAGTTGAACAATCTCTTTATATATTCTGGATACTAGATCTTTATCTGATATACTGTTTCCAAATATTGTCTCCCATTGTGTAGGCTTTTTACTTTTTTGACAAAGTTCTTTGATGCACAAAAATGTTTAATTTTGAGGAGTTCCCATTTCTTTCTTTCTTTCTTTCTTTCTTTCTTTCTTTCTTTCTTTCTTCAATGCTCGTGTTTTGGGTGTAAGATCTAGGAAACTGCCTCCTATTATAAGATTTATAAGATATTTCCCTACATTTTCTTCTAGAAATTTTATGCTCTTAGATCGAATGTTTAGGTCTTTGATCCATTTTGAGTTAATTTTTGTATAGGGTGT
>PVIY010057818.1:0-12717 GCA_004026745.1 Myrmecophaga tridactyla
TTGTGCATGTGTGGGCCTGGGAGTACCATAAACTGATGCGCAGATCTCAGGAGGGCAGGGTGAGGCTGTCCAACTCTTTGGGTGGTGGGTAGGGGTAGCCTGGGTATGGAGGTTAGTGCCTGCAGCCTTCATGTGCTGGCAACAACCTGCAGGGAAATAGGGGTAGGTAGTGCTTGGGAGAGGTGCAGGAAAGGTGGGCTGTGCTGTACTTGGTGTAGGGGTGTGGGGCAGGTACATGCACTGGTGGCTGGTGGAGTGGAGGTCCTAGAGCATGGGTAATGGGAGCAGGTGACTGGGTTCAGGTGCGTGGGGTTTGGGATGAGTCGCCAGTCATGAGGCTGTGCTGGTGAGGGTAGTGCACCTGAGGAACATGGCCTGGCTTACTTCCAAGTCCCCGGTTCCCATTCGTGCCCTTCCGCGAGCTCCACACATCCACACCAGTCTCCAGTTTTCTGCCTCGCAGTTCCTCGACCTCTCCTTGCCATCCTTTAATACCTGAGCCATGCTACTACTGCCTTAGGTACATTCCTCAGTGTAGCTTTCTAAAATAACAAAAACAAAACTCAACAATGCTCCTTCCCAATTCAATGGAAAGTGGATTTAATTTGTTTTCTTAAAGGTTGCCAACCTTTTCTCTTTTGTTTTTTTCCCTATGGGCCAGACAGAGTTTTCTGTCTTCACTAAACTTCTCTGAATTAGTCCTTCAAATGCTTCTCTGAAAACTCAAGCCCTTCAATGATAATGACCTTAATTTTGTATGTTCTAATGAAATTAATTTATATAATTGTAGCATGAAGTACAGATTTAATCCAAAGGTAAAACAGATAACTAGCGAACAATTCATCAACAATATTACTATATACAGTGTATGAACTAATTTGAAATGTCTGATTTTAACCCGCTTTTAAGCAAATAGATGTTTAAAAATCTGGTCACATCTGTACAGGGCAATTCGAACAAATAATTCAATGGAACCACACCTTTTTAAAAGACAACTGTTTGAGTTACAGTATACATACAATAAAATGCACTTGTTTTAAGTTTATTGGTTGATAAATGTATATATCTGCCTAATCACTATCACAATCACTTAGACTATTCCCATCGTTCTGGAAGTTCCCTCTCATGCCTGTGCCCCAACCACCATTGATCTGCTTTCTGCTACCATTGATTAGTTTTCAGGCCTTTTTAAAGCTGAGGGCTCTAGCTTCATATACTAGTTTCCTAGGTAAAAAGTACCACGAACTGGGTGGCTTAAGACAGGAGAAATGTATTCTCCCAGTGCTGGAGGCTAGAAATCTGAAATGGAGGGGTCAGCAGGGCCATGCTACAGGAAAGAACTTTCCTTGCCTCTTCCTAGCTTCCAGCAGTGGCTGGCAGTTCTTGGAGTTTCCTGGCTTGTAGCTGCAGCACCCCAATCCCTGCCCATCTCCACATGGCCTCTCCCGTGTGTCTCTCTTTCTTCTGTCTCTTCTCTTCATGTAAAGACACTAGTCATATTGGATTAAGGGCCCATGCTAACTCCAGTATGATCTCTTCTCAAATTAATTATATTTTCAACAGCCCTATTTCCAAATAAGGTCACATTCTGAGGCACTGGGAGTTAGGACATCAACATGTGTTTTGGGGAACACAATTTGACTGATGACAGCTAGCAGTGAGACCAGGAGTTCAGAATGAAGGGTCCAATACATAGAAGATGGCGAGGGTCTAGGAAACACAGATATTGGAGGATATATAAGACTCAGTAAAAATGTACCAGCCTCAGTTTTGCTAATGCACCCCAAGAAATGTTGGCCTAGTCAATCATGGTCAAAATCCTACCCTGTGGATGAGTAAAGAATATGGATAAAAAATAAACAAATAATAAGGGGAACAAAGGTTAAAATAAATTGAGTAGGTTGAAATACTAGTGGTCAATGAGAAGGAAGGGCAAGGGGCATGGTATGTATGAGTTTTTTCTTTTTTCTTTCTTTTGCTGGAGTGATCCAAATGTTAAAAAAAAAAGATCCTGGTGATGAATACGCAACCATGTGATGATATTGTGAGCCATTGATTGGACACCACATATATATGTTTGTATATCAAGAATGTTTGTATATTTGTTAAGGTTTGATAATAAAAATATATATTTTTTAAATTCTACCCTGTGGGAAATTTTCCAATGAATGTCAACATGAAAAACTGAGACTGCAATCTTCTGAAGAGAAGAAGTAATAGGGAATATATTATATCCACATTGTTATAGTTCTGTTATTTAAAATTATTTTATAGTTCTAAAGGAGGCAGGAAAATTCTTCTACAATTGTGAGACCCATGTGCAGATTTTTCTCTTGATTGTTGGAGGAATAGTTTCCTTCATTCTTTGAATAGTAAGGACGTACAGTACTAACGATTGTAGAAGGAAGAGTTCATAGAAGACTTCATCATCCCAAGATTCCAGAACATGTTTAATACTAGATGTCCTAAAAATAAAAATTATTAGATAAAATTTGGCATACTCAATTCTGCACAATTTTAATTTCAGATGCGAAAATTAAAAATATTCCAAAGCAGGAACTTAAGCCCTTTAGAATGTCCAGTTGCTGCTTTCCATTACAGGATCCTTGAAGGTTAAATTATTAGAATGACAGCAATGTTAGAAAAATAATAATTGCCACTGGTTGTTTTCACTTACTTTTCTGAGAAGAGCATTTGATTATCCAGAACTTACAAGGTATTTGCTTGACAGCCTGTTTCCTCCATAATTTTGTTGGTATTTTATAAGGGGGCAGCTGTGTCCAGTCACTTTGGCTCTTTCTCTTGGTGGCCTAGCACTGCTCAGGGTGGGTTTGTCTGACCAAGACCTGATTTCACACATTAAAATGGAAAGTTAAGGATTCATCCCTATCAAACTTGAATACTTTGAATTAAATATTCTTTATTAATAAAGAAACCCCAGGTTGTGGGCTTCAGTAACTCATAAGTATCTTGATTTTTTTTCTAAATAGAGGCAAAACTGTAAAGAAACCTCCTCTTTCCTATTTGACAAGAAAGCTTTCCTTTAATTCTTGGGTCAACATATGAATCTCTAGATTCTTTTTACTCCTGTCTTGCCAGCTCTTTTTTTCCCCTCCTGGTTACTGAATAAACTTAGCCATTTTCTTAGTTTTTCAAGAAATTTTTATTTATGTGTTTTTTCATTATCCTACAGGTTGCTTTATAATGTGTTCAGAATTTGCTAAATATGATACTTTGGCAACTTGATATTTTCTGGACTTGTGTTTTGTAGGTTTTGTTTTTGTTTTTTTGCAGTTCTTATACTTATGCCCTTATGTGGACACTATGTGTTGAATAATCTACTTTTCCATTGTTTCTTTATTTAAATTTCCACTGTGATATTATTTATATATGTATTCAAACCAGAGAAGTAACTTTTTCCATCTCAAATGATTAATAATGAAGATAATAATCCAGTGCCATGAAGCTCTTTGAAAGTTACCCCATATTCTCTTTCTACTTTTGAATTAAGTGCTGAAAATACTATAAGCTAATGTTTCTTAATATATCAAATGAACCAACATTTAAAAAAAATTTTAAATCTTTTTAAAATATAACAACATACAAACATGAACATTCTTACCATATGATCATTCCATTCTTACTATGTAATCAATAACTCACAATATCATCACATAGTTGTATATTCATCACCATGATCATTTCCTAGAGCATTTGCATCAATTCAGAAAAAGAAATAAAAAGGAAAAAGAAAAAAAACTCATACATACCATACCCCCCACCCCTCCCTCTCATTGATTGCTAGTATTTCCATCTGCCCAATATATTTTAGTCTTTGTTTCCCCTGTTTTTTTCTATATCCCTTATCACTCCCTTTCATTGATCACTAGCATTTCAACCTACTAAATCTACCCCGACATTTGTTCCCCTATTACCTATCCATTTTAATCCATATGTTTTACTCATCTGTTCATATCATAGACAAAAGAAGCATCAGACACAAGGTTTTCACAATCACACAGTCCCATTGTGAAAGCTATATCATTATACAATCATCTTCAGAAACATGGCTACTGGAACAAAGCTCCACATTTTCAGGCACTTCCCTCCAGCCTCTCCATTACATCTTGAATAACAAGGTGATATCTACTCAATGCGTAAGAAGAATAACCTCCAGGATAGCCTCTGACTGTTTGGAATCTCTCAGCCATTGACACTTTGTCTCATTTCACTCTTCCCCCTTCTGGTCCAGAAGGTTTTCTCAATCCCTTGATGCTGAGTCTCAGCTCATTCTAGGATTTCTGTCCCACATTGCCGGGAAGGTCCACACTCCTGGGAGTCATGTCCCACATAGACAAGGGGAAGACAGTGAGTTTGCTTGTCATGTTGGCTGAGAGAGAAAGCAGCACACATATGAGCAACAAAAGAGTGAAACAAAATTTTTACACACATGCATTTCCATTTGGGTTAGGAACTGGTGAGAAAGGGTCTAAAATAGATTTGGGTAGACAAATGAGCAGAATTGGGCTACGTGAGACATGATGAAGTGGGAGAACCTCTTAGTTGGAGTCCTTTAGGTGTTGATGGGTGGTCCAAACACTTGAGATTAGCAGAAAGCCTGTGGTCTTTGTCATGTTAGGGTGGTGTTAGAAGGCTAGAATTTGACTGATGGGAAGGAGCGTTCCTGAGAAATGGGCTAAGGTTGCTGTGAAGAAAAATGAAATGAAGGGGTGTAGAAAATGGTAACTGGGAACTGGATTCTCTTTTTTAAAAAAGGTGGGTATCAGGAACTGGGGCCACAATCTGGGGGAACAATCTCCCGATGGGTGTTTTGGGAGGCAGCGGAGCACCTGGAAGTCCTCAGATAACACCTGGGGAGAGAGATGTGTAGAAGGCGCTGAAGAGGATGTTGCTACTTTCCAAGGCAGGGGCTGGGAAATACCTGAAGTCCTGCAGTCATGGGTCACTCCATGGCTGTGGGAGTGGAAGGCAAGAGGAGGGTCTGGCCAGGCCATCCTGGAGCCATCAGGTAGGTTACAAGTAGTTCATTGTTTGAACTATTTTCTCCTGCTACTCTTTCATATTTACAGTGTCTGTTAAGAATCTGTGAAAGCACCAATTAGCATTTTATTCTGTACTATAATTCTAGTCTCATGGTTCTGTCCCCATAAGGTGGCAAAACCATTGTAAAATATGTTTCCTCACTGATACATTCCTTTGAAACATTGTTATAGATTGTTTTGGAGACCAATACCATTATAGGTGTGCAAATATAAATTAAGGAGAGTGATTCAAATCTTGGGGCATGTGAAGTGTCTAGAGTAATACCAGGTAATATGCATTTAATTAAATGTAAAAAGCATCCTGTGTGGCAAATTCGACTAAAATAAAATTATGAGACCACGAGCACTAACAATGGCACTTTATTTCTAAGCATATGAAAAGTTTGGCAGCGCTACATTTGGGTTCTCAGAGTAACTTTCATTTCACACACATACATGCACCCACCACACAGGTAAATGGAGATAAAAGCAAAGAAAAATGTTTTGGCTTAGTTATGAACATATTTTGGAGAATCAGAGTCAACTCTATAGTTTCCTCATAATTTTGTGTATATAATCAAATACTTTGAAAAAATAGCTCTTTGATAATTTTAGAAGCACTTTCTTATAATAATATTTAGGTAGGTATATATTAGCTGAGCCAGAATGTTCTTTTATTAACCCAAAGCTATTAACAGTTGAATAATTAGTTCTAGCTTTTGGGCAAGGAGAATTCAACATTGGCTCTTATTAGGGTCTCAGAAAAAATAGGGAACAATGTTATTTGTAAAGTAATTACCAGAAATTTCTCATTCTCAATCTTAGAAGTGCTTTGTTTAACATGGGTCAAGTTACTGAAATAAGAGATGGCATTCATTGGAGTAGTAAATATAGAAAATTTGTTGTTAACAGTTATTCTTGGGGATGGGTTTTCATGCTTTGAAGAGATGGGCAAAGCATACTGGGGAAAATCTTATTTTCTGCTACATGCATAGCTCATTTTATTGCACTTTGCTTTATTGTGTTTCACGGATACTGTGTTTGCATAGTCAGGGTTCTCTAGGGAAATAGAACTGACAGGATGTATATATATGTATAATGTAAATATTATGAGATTTTTATAAGAATTGTCCCACACGACTGTGGGAATGGGCAAGTCCAAATTCCGAGGGCAGGCCACAAGCTGGGAACCCCAGTGAAGGTTTTTGATGAATTGCCCAGGAGAAACTGGTCGGCTGAATTAGAGATGGACATTCTCTTTTCTAACAGCTGAAAAACCACCTCTTTTAAGCATTCCTTTGGTTGAATGAGACTTCTCTCATGGTCGAAGTCAAGCTCCTCGGTTCATTGTAGATGCAATCAGCCATAGATGCAATCAATTCACTGATTATTTAAATCCATGAAATAGCCTCACAGTAACAATCAGGCCACTGCTCGCTGGACCAAACAACTGGGCACAAAAAGCTGGCTGATTTGACACATGGACTTCACCACTACAGCATTGTTTTGTTTTGTTGTTTTTTTTACAAATTGATGGTTTGTGGCAATCCTGCATCAAACAGGTCTATTAATGCCATTTTCCCGGCAGTGTGTGCTCACTTTGTATCTGCCACATCTTGGTGATTCTCGCATTATTTCAAGCTTTTTCATTATCTGGCATGGTGATCTGTGATCAGTGATCTTTGATTTTATTATTGTAATTGTTTTCTGGCACAAGAACTTCACCCATATGAGACAGCAGATTTGATGGATAAATGTGTGTGTTCTCCTGCTCCCCAGTGTCTCTCCCTCCCCTTGTTCCTCTCTATGTGCTGAGACACAGCAGTATTGAAATTAGGCCAATGAATAACCCTACAATGGCCTCTAAGTATTCAAGTGAAAGGAATAGTTTCATGTCTCTCACTTTAAATCAAAAGCTAGAAATGATTAAGTTTAGTGAGGAAACCATGTTGAAAGTTAAGACAGACTGAAAGCAAAACTTCTTGTGCCAGTTAGCTGACTTGTGAAGGCAAAGGAAAAGTTCTTGATGGAAATTAAAAGTGCTACTCCAGTGAACACATGAATGATAAGAAAGAGAAACAGCCTGTGATAGTTAGGTTCTGGTCTCAAGTTGGCCAAGTGATTATGCCCAGTTGTCTGATCAGGAATACACTGGCCTGACTATTGCTGCAAGGATGTTTTGTGGCTGTTTGATGAACTAGAACGCTGGTATATAAAATCATCGGTCAGTTGATTGCATCTATGGCTGATTACATCTGTGATCAACCAAGACATGCCTCCCACAATGAGATAGTCCAATAAGTTGAAACCTTTTAAGGAAGACAAGAGAATTTTTCACTGCTTCTTCAGCCAGCGAGTCTCTCCAGATCCCTTCATCAGAGCTTCCAGCTTCATAGCCTGCCCCACAGATTTTGAATTCATCCATTCCCATGGTTGTGTGAAGACACCTTCATAAATCTCATATTTACAAATCTCTCCTGTTTGTTCTTGTTTCTTAGATAATCCTAATACAGCTCAGTACTGGGAGTGGTTCTTGAGAAACAGAATCTTAAAAATGGGTTTTTATAATTGGTTTTCTAGACTCAGAGGCACTGATGACTGTTTTCAATAATCAAGATGGCTCTGACAGGCCATGGGATGAGTTCGCAAAAGAGATACTCAAAATATCACCATTAGATTCTGCTAATTTTATGCTTATATGAGGCAAGGTTCTGGGTGAGAATGTTTTGACACCTTTGTGGAGTTTTGTGGAATTAAGAGGTATAATGATGTTGTCTGGTTGTTGTTAGCTACACTGGATTCAGCAATGAGGGAAAGGGATGAATTGAAGGCTTCAAATTTGCACCTTAAGTGCTGTATGAATAATGTAATATTTTCCATGTGCGCTTTGGAAGAAAATCTATTTCCGATGGTTGCAGACTTGAGGTCTCTGAAAAACAGACACAGGTCTCATTATGTGAGTAGCAGATTTACAACATAAACTAAAATCTCAACCTTGCAGGGTGTCTACTGTTAAAGTAAGGGCTTTGATGGGAAAATAATAAGATCCTGAAACTTGGGATTAATGGGTTGATATGATGGCGATGGGGAGACAGGGTCCCTGGAATCTTCTGGGCCTTTGCTCGATAGATCTGTAATGGACTACCTTGAGGAAAGCACTTCCTGACCTCTAGCCTATCTTGAGGAAACAGCTTCCCTGCCTCTAGCTCCCCAGGGGAGTCTGCCATTCTACCTCCACCTAACAGGATTAACCCTTTAGTTCCTGCTAACTCTGTCATGACCTCCTCTGAGAAAACAGCCGTCACTCCTCTGTCTGGAGTGACTAATCCTGTTTCACCAGATGAAACTACAATGCAATGCCCTGAAATATTGGCTTGTGAGACACTTCAGTTTCTTTTCATCCCCTCTATAACTAGACTAAAGTGCCAACAAGGCCTTGAAAGGTGAGGTAGAAACTGTGACTCAGGAGGAGGTATGCTGCACTCCAAAAGAATGGCATAATTTTTCCAATCTACGTAGACAGAAGTCAGAGGAATATGTGTGGGAATGGATATTAAGTTGTGATAATGGTGGAAGGAATATAAAGTTGGATCAAGCTGAATTTATTGACATGGGCTCACTAAGCAGAGATTCTGCATTCAATGTGGCAGCTTGAGGGGCTAGAAAGGGCATTAACAGTTTGGATGGTTGGCTGAAACATGGATCAAAAGGTGGCGACATTCCCTGAGGTCAAAATGCCAGAACTGCCCTGGTATAACGTAGATGAGGGGATCCAGAGGCTTAGAGAAATCAGAATGTTGGACTGGATTTATCATGGGAGACCTGCTCACACACCCCAGGAATGTCCAGAGGACATGCCTTTCACCAAAACCTTGAGAAATAAATCTGTGAGACTTGTTCCATCATCCCTGAAGAGCTTCTCTGTAGGTCAGATATTACTGTGGGAACTGCTGTCACTGAGCTGGAATCTTTAAACAGAATGGGAGTGATTGGATCCCAAATTGGCAGAAGCCACGTGGCAACAGTTAATCACCATAGAAAAGTGGGTCAAACTCAAAGTAGCAGTCAAAATCATCTTACATGCAGAGACTTGGGGCATTGGCTTTAGTTCATGGGGTAACTAGAAGTAAAAAAAATGGGCAGTCTACTAAATTATTGTTTGAGCTGTTTAAGCAGAAGAATTCTAAAGACAAGTGATCAGAAATCTAACTTGAATTCCAAAAACAGAGTGTCACAGTCCCTTAATCAATTCCCAGACTTGTGACAGTTACAGACCCAGAGCCCTTCGAATGAGGGAGGGCCAGGTACCCTTGAGGAAGGACCCTTTTACACCTTCTTCACCTCTCTCAGCCTTCACAGAATTGAAGAGAGTTAGGGATCTGCTCTGGATTAGGCTTTGGCTTAAGGGAATGTAATGGCTGGTTTGGCTTTTTAACCAGACAACTAAAATTTTCTCCATTGCAATGATAAGGCTGTGTGTTAGTTAGGGCTCTCTAGAGAAAGAGAACCAATAGGAGAGATCTGTAAATATGAGATTTATAGAGGTGTCTCATGTAACCATGGCACTGGAAGAGTCCAAAATCCATAGTGCAGGCTGTGAAGCTGGCAGCTCTGATGAAGAGTCTGGATGAACTCCACAGGAGAGACTTGCTGGCTGAAGAAGCAGTGAAGAAGTCTCTCTTCTCCCTTAAAAAGGCATTCAGCTGATTGGATTATATCATTGTGGGAGATGTGCCTTGGTCAATCACAGATGTAATCAGTCATAGATGCAATCAACTGACTGATGATTTAATACACCAACCTTCCAGTTTACCAACCAGCCAAGAAATATCATTGCAGCCATGGTTCTTCCTTAAGGGTGCAGAAGCAAAGTTGGAAGCTAACAGAGGATGGTTCATGAGGTTTAGTGAAATAAATCATCCCGTTACATAACACTGCCAGGTAAACCAGTAAATGCTGATGTAGATCCCATGGCAGGTTATCCAGAAGATCTAGCTAAGATCATGATGAAGATGGCTGTGCTTAAGGACAGATTTTCAATGGAAGAAGATGCCATCTAGGACCTTCATAGCTGGAGAGAAGTCTGTGCCTAGCTTCAAAGCATGGTCTAACTCTTTTGTTAGGGGTGAATGCAGCTAATGGTTTTAAGTTAAAGCCAATGCTCATTTACCATTCCTTAAAATTTTAGGGCCCTCAGGAATTAGGCTTAATCTAATCTGCCTGTGTTCCATAAATGGACCAACAAAGCCTGGATGATGGCACATCTATTTGCAACATGATTTACTGACTATTTTGAGCCCTCTGTTGAGAACTGTTGCTCAGAAAAAGATTGCTTTCAAAAATTACTGCTCATTGATGATACATTATTACCGAACAGCTCTGATGAGGATGTGCAATGACATTAATGTTGTTTTTATGTCGGCTAAATCAACATCCCTTCTGCAGTCCATGGGTCAAGGAGTCATTTTCACTTTCGAGTCTTATTATTTACAAAATACATTTCATAAGGCCATGTCTGCCATAAATAGTAATTCTTCTGTGGCTCTGGCAAAAAAAAAAAAAACTTAAAAAAAAAGTTGAAAACCTTCTGGAATGTATTCAGCATTCTAGAAGCCATAAAGAACATTCATGATCCCTGGAGGGGGTGAAAATATCAACATGAATAGTGATTTGGAAGATGTTGGTTCCAACCCTCATGGATGACTTTGACAGGTTCAAGATTTCAAGGTGGGCAGTAACTATAGACGTGATGGAAATAGCAAGAGAACTAGAATTACAAATGGGGCCTAGAGATGTGACTGAATTGCTGCAATCTCACAAAACTTTTAAAAGGTGAGGGTTGCTTCTTATGGACGAGCAAAGAACGTGGTTTCTTTAGATGGAAACTACTTCTAGTGGAGATGCTGTGATCAATTATTGAAATGACAACAAAGCATTTAGAATATTACATCAATTTAGTTGATAAAGCAGCAGCAGAGTTTGAGAGGATTGAGCTCAACTTTGGAGGAAGTTTACTATGGGTAAAATGCTATCAAACAGCATTGCACACAGCAGAGAAATCTTTAGGGAAAGGAAGAGTGCATAGATGTGGCAAACTTCATTGTCTTATTTTAAGAAACTGCCGCAACTGCTCCAACCTTCAGGAACCAGAACCCGGATCAGTCACCAGCCATCAACACTTAGGTGAGACCTTCTACCAGCAAAAAGATTATCATGCAAACTTCAGCAAATTGTAGTATTTTTTATTAGCAGTAAAGTATTTTAAAATGAGGGTGTGTACATTGTTTTGTCATAATGCTATTGTACTTACTAGATTACAGTATAGTATAAACATAATTTTTATGTGCACTGGGAAAACGAAAAAATAGTGTAGCTTGCTTTATTGCAGTAGTGTCTTTATTGCAGTGGTCTGGAATCAAACCTGCAATATTTTCTAGGTATGCCTGCACTAATTTCAGGCTTATTTTTCTGAAATTGAGACTCATCTTTCATGGTTCAGATACATCTCACCTCAGAAATGAAGTTTTTAATTACTTCAGTCCAAATATATCACACCTCTCAACTCCTCAGAATAAATTGCCTCAATATATCCACAGTGCCTTATAATCATGCTTACATTTATGATATAAACGATTTCCTGGTGGTCTTATTACTTCAACTACATCGCAGGCCCTTGTAGGGAGAAGCCGGGTATTAGCACTGAACATACACGTAAGATACTTACCAAGTGTCAGACACTGTCTTAAGTGCTCTGAAATGTTAATTCACATATTTATCTGTCTTGGTATTTTCAGGGCCTAGTACTGGGAGACAGAAAATACGTGTGAGACGAATTTCGCACCACTTAAGCACCATAATTCTTGGTTGCAGAGTTATCAAAAGAGCAGGTTACCCTGGGCCAACGCGTTAGGGCATACACTTTGCAAATCTAAGGGAGTCCTTTATTTTGGCCACATTTGGGCCAGGTTTCCAGTTAAAAAAGCTAAAAAGGAAGCTATTCTAAACGACAGAGAATATAGGAGGTGACACAACGAAGGGCAGGTCGTCCTTTCTAGGGCTCCTCACTCAACTGAAGAAGACGGCGGAAACGGGGAGGCCGGGAGTCCAGCAACCCCGCGGCAGGACGGCCCAGGGAAGCGGGCGGCAGGGGCGTGGTCTAGGACTGGGTCGGAGGGGCGTGGCCTGGGCGGCTGGGCGGGGCCGATTGGGCGGGGGCGTGGTCTTGGCGGCGGGGCGGGGCCGGCTGGGGAGGGGCCCGCAGCGGCGGCGCTGGGCGGCGATGGCGGCGGACGGGGACTGGCAGGATTTCTATGAGTTCCGGGAGCCGGCCCGAAGCCGCCTGGACCAGGAGAACTGCAACGCGAGCCCCGAGGCCGGGGCGGGGGCGGGAGGGGAGGGCGGCGGCTTCCCGGCGCTGGCCTGCAGCTTGGAGGAGAAGCTGAGCCAGTGCTTCCGGCCCTCGCGCCCGGCGGCCGAGCCCCCGAGGGCGGCCGTGCGGCCCATCACGGAGCGCAGCCTCTCGCAGGGCGACGAGTGAGTGCGGGCCCGGCGCGCGTCCCCTGCCCCGGCCCCCGCTGCGGCCCTTGGGCGCCCCGGCCGCAGGCTGCCCCCGCGCTCTCGTCCCGCCCCTCGGCGCCGCCTGCCGCCCTGCCCCCCGCCGCGGCGGGGCTTCCGC
>PVIY010057819.1:0-12716 GCA_004026745.1 Myrmecophaga tridactyla
GCTGAGCCCCCAGTCTTGGGGTTTGTTCATATGAAACTTAACTCCACAGGGGATAGGTCAAGCCTACTTAAAATTAAGCCTAAGAGTCACCCCCAAGAGAACCTCTTTTGTTGCTCAGTTGTGGCTGCTCTCTCCAGCCAACACAGCAAGCAGACTCAGCACCCTCCCCCCCGTCTACATGGGACATGACTACCAGCGGTGTGGATCTTCCTGGCAGCATGGGACAGAAATCCCAGAATGAGCTGAGTTTCAGCATCAAGGGATTGAGAAAAACTCTAGAATGAGCTGAGACCCAGCAACAAGGGATTGAGAGAACCTTCTCAACCAAAAGGGGGAAGAGTGACATGAGACAAAATGTCAATGGCTGAGAGATTCCAAACAGAGTCGAGAGGTTATCCTGGAGGTTAATCTTATGCATTAAGTAGATATCACCTTGTTATTCAAGATGTGATGGAGAGGCTGGAGGGAACTGCCTGAAAATGTAGAGCTGTGTTCCAGTAGCCATGTTTCTTGATGATGATTGTATAATGATACAGCTTTCACAATGTGACCTTGTGTCTGATGCTCCTTTTATCTGCCTTGTCAACAGGTGAGAGGAACATATGGAATAAAAATAAATAATAGGGGGAACAAATGGTAAAATAGATTTAGTTTGAAATGCTAGTGATCAATGAAAGGAATCAGTAAGGGGTATGGCCTGTAAAATTTTTTTTTTCTGTTTGTTATGTTTTTCTGTTGTCTTTTTATTTCTTTTTCTGAATTGTTGCTAATGTCCTGGGAAATGATCATGATGAATATGCAACTATGTGATGATATTGTGAACTGCTGAGTGTATGTGTTGGGAATGTTTGTTTCTTGTAATTTGTTTTAATTAATAAAAAATTTTTTTAAAACTAAAAAAAAAAAACAGTTGTTATAACTGTACTCCACATGTTCATGCTAGCCAGAGGAAAGACTGAACATGCTAAGTAGAAAAATGGAAGATATAAAAAGACCTGTATCAGACTTCTGAAGATAAAAATCTCAATGTCTGAGATGAAAAGGACACTGGATGAGACTAACAGCAGAGCAGACGTTGCAGAAGAAAAGATTTGGAAGCTTGAAGACTTAGCGATAAAAGCGATCCAAATTCAAGCACAGAAGAAAGACTGGAAAAAAAATTCTAGACTATCAGTGAACTGTGGGACAATTTGAGTGGTTCAATATGTATGTTATTGAGGTCCTGAAAGAGAAGAGAGGAAGATATGACAAAAATATTTGAAGAAATAATAGCTCAAGATTTTCTAAGTTTAATGAAATAATTAGACTGATTAAAGAAGCCAGAAAAAAAAAACATGCTGTATGATTTATTTATATAAAATTTTAGAAAATGCTAATTAATCTATAATGAAGGAGGAAATCAGTAGTTGCCTGGGGATCAGTGGGAGGAGACTGAGAAGGAAGGATCCCAAAGAGGCACAAGGAAATTGTTGAGGGTGCAAATATGTTCATTATTTTTATTGTGGTGGTGTTTTCCTGATTGTATACATATGTCAAAATTTATCAAACTATACACTTCAAATGTCTGTGTTTTATTGCCTGTCCATTATACCTCTATAGAGCTGTTGAAAAATATTATTAAATAGTAAAAAGAAAAAAAAATGAGCACCTTAGGTGTGCCCTCTGTTGTATTGAGTGTGACAGAGGGAAAAGAGATGAGGGAAACTGTCTCTGGAAATGAGATAAATCACACACACAAAATAGGGGGCATAGATTGTGCTAAGTACAGATATAAAAAAATACAAGCACAATGGGACTGACCACTGGCTACTGTGATAAGGTGGTATCAGGCCCATGCCAGTGGTTCTGAGCAGGACAGGGCAGTTCTTCATTGTTCAGACTGTCTTGGGCCCCTAGGCACTAAATCCTAGTAGTGTCCGAATGTTCCTCAGTTGCAAACCCCTGGGAGCTTAGGATGCAGACAGGGTGTGGCATGAAAGAAGAGACTAGAGATGTCCAATACGGTGGAAGTGTTTGTGGGCCTTGTTAAAGGTTTATAAGCAGGGCTGATACGCTCTGATAGGATCCGAGGGAGGGAGGCTGCAGTGAACCCCAGAAATTTTGCAGCCTGCTTCCCAGGACCTACAATGCAGACAGGAGGCTAGGAGGGAGTGGAAGTAGGGACCCTGATGCAGAATGATTTTGGGCAAAGGAAGCCAGTCCATACTGGAATCAAGGCGTGGACCCATGATCTCATTAATTCCTCCTTGGAATTGGACCAGTTGCCCACATGTGTTTCTCAAGGCACAGTTGGTCACTCCAGCCAGATCTGAGCTGTCCTTGCTTGTGTCCACTATGCTGCCCCCAACCCAGGCTGCAGACCAGCACTTGTAGACCTAGTCACCAGCTGGCCTGGCCTGCCACATGCATGTCTCTGGTGGAGGCAGTGAGCAGGTATTCGTGGCACTCCCCTGTGAGACCTGCAATGGTCTCTGCTTCTGAGAGGCAGGGCATAGCATGTGGGGCAACAGTCACGGGCCTGAACCCTGTCAGCCAGTGCTGTTCCCCATCAGCGGCAGAGGCAGTTCTTGGATCAAAATAACTTTTATCCACGGGAGATCAAGTGACCTTGGGAAAATTGCTTAAACCCATTATCCCTTCATTTCCCTGTTAGCAAGATGGAGGGTCAGATCCACACTAGGTGCATCAGAGAAGCCTACTAAAAATGACCAGAGAGGACATAAGTCACTTGAATCAGAAATGGAAGTGGACCATCACTACCAGCCACGCAGAATAAAAAGAATTATTTAAGTATTATATAATTGTACTATGAACAATTATATGCCAATAAACTAGAAAACCTGGGTGAAATGGACAGATTCCTTGAAACATACAAATTATGTAATCTGTTGCAAGAAACAACAGTAATCTCAACCCTTACAACAAGAGACTAAAGTCTCCCAACAAAGAAAAGTCCAGGACCAGATGGTTGCACTGCTGAATTCTACCAAATATTTAAAGAAGATTTAACACCAGTCCTTCTCAAACTCTTTCAAAAAATAGATTAGGAAGGATTTGCTTCCTAACTCATTCTTTCAGGCTATTGTTATCCTGATACCAAAGCAGATAAATCAGCTTAAGAAAAGAAAATTACAGACCAGTATCCCTTATGAATATAGATGCAAAATTCCTCAAAAAAAAATAATGGCAACCCAAATCCAATGGTATATTAAAAGGATTCTACACTAAGACCAGGTGGGATCTAGTCCAGAAACACAAAGATGGTTCAACATAAGACAATCAATCAGTGCAATATCATCACTAAGAGAATGAAGGGAAAAAATTGTGATCATTTCAGTTAAAACAGAAAAGACATAAAAATCCTTTCATGATTAAAAACATTCAGAAAACTAGGAATAGAAGAGAACTTTCTCATAAGGGACATTTATGAAGAACCCACAACAAATATCATACTCAATAGTGAAAGACTGGAAGCTTTCCTCCTCAGATCAGGAATAAGACAAGGATATTGCATCACCAGTGTTATTCAACACTGTAAGCTCTAGCCCGCACAGTCAGGCAAGAAAAAGAAATAAAAGGCATCCAGATTGGAAGGAAGAAGTCAAATTATCCATATTCATCAGATGACATGATCCAATATATAGAAAACCCCAGTAATCCACAAGAAAGCTACCAGAACTAATAAATTCAAGAAAGTTGCAGGATACGAAATAAACATGCAGCAGTCAGTTGGGTTCCTAAACACCAGTGATGAACCATCTAAAAAGGAAATCAAGAAAATTCCATTTACAATACCATCAAATAGAATAGAATACCTCAGAGTAAATTTAACCAAGGAGGTGAAAGACAGGTATACTGAAAACTGCAAAACATTGCTGAAAGAAATTAAGACCTAAATAAATGAAAAGATATCCTGTGTTCATAGATTGGAACACTTAATATTAAGATACCAATACTGCCTAAAGCAATCTAAAAAGTCAGTGCAAAATTTCAGCAGCTGTTTTGAAGAAATGGAAAAGTTGCTCCTCAAATTTATATGGAATTAGAAGGCACCCCAAATAGCCAAAACAATCTTGAAAAAGAAAGAACAAAGTTGGAGGACTCACTTGACTTCAAAACTTAATACAAAGGTATAGTAATTAAAACAGTGTGGCACTAGCATAATGTTAGACATGTAGATCAATAGGATAAAATCAAGAGTCCAGAGATAAATGTGCTCAATTGATTTCCAGCAAGGGTGCCAGTTCCATTCAATGGGGAAAGAACAGTCTCTTCAACAAATGGTACTGGCACGATAGGATATCTATATGCAAAAGAATGAATGTGAACCCTACCTTTCACCATGTACAAAAATTAATTCAAAATGGATCAGCAACCTAAATACAAGAGCTAGTACATAAAAGTCTACCAAAAAAAAAAAAAGGGAAATAGCTTCAGGACCTTGTAGTAGAAAAAAATTTCTTTAATTTTATACCAATAAGCAACAAAAGGAGAAATAGATAAAATGGGCTTAATCAAAATTTAAAACTTTTGTGCATCCAAGGACATTATCAAGAAAGTGAAAAGTGGGCAGGCCACGGTGGCTCAGCAGGTAAGAACGCTTGCCTGCTGTGCCCAAGGACCCGAGTTCGATTTCTGGTGCCTGCCCATGTAAAAAAACAAACAAACAAACAAAAAGAAAGTGAAAAGACAACTTACATAACAGGAGAAAATATTTGGAAACCATATATCTGATAAGAGTTTAATATCTAGTTACCTCTAAAGAACTCCTACAACTTAACAAGACAATGCAAATTAAAAATAGTCAAGAATTTTGGTATAATCTAGGAATGCCTAGAGTGTATAATGATACTGACTAAATGTACAAATTTTAAAAATGTGCATGAGGAAGAACAAAGGAATGTCATTACTGCAGGGTGCTGAAAATAGATGGTGAGTAATATTTTAAAATTTCAACCTATGTGTGAGACTAAAGCAAAAAATATTTATTTGGTACAAAATTTATATTTTGACTAGTGCATCTCCTAATGTAACTTATGTTGATAGCTTGATTGAACACCATAAGTACTTGGAATCTTGGGTAGAACATGAGATTTTGTTGGTTTGTCCAGAGTGATGCCCCGATGAATCCCAGAGTGATTTGATCAGTGTGTGGAAAAGTATTTGCAAAGTCCCCTTCAGGGAATGGTGAGAACGGGGAGAAATTCAGCTTCCCCTAAGTTGAATTCTTGATATTCTCACAAGCAGTGTGGACAACCAAAGCTATAGGCTGAGCCCCCATTCTTGGGGTTTGTTCATATGAAACTTAACCCAGGAAAGGATAGGTCAAGTCTACTTAAAATTTAGGCCTAAGAATCACCCCCAAGAGAGCCACTTTTGTTGCTCAGATGTGGCCTCTCTCTCCAGCCAGCACAACAAGCAAACTCAGCACCCTCCCCCTGTCTACGTGGGACATGACTCCCAGGGGTGTGGACCTTCCTGGCAATGTGGGACAGAAATCCTGGAATGAGCTGGCAATCAGCATCAAGGGATTGAGAAAAACCCTAGAATGAGCTGAGACTCAGCATCAAGGGATTGAGAAAACCTTCTCAACCAAAAGGGGGAAGAGTGAAATGAGACAAAGTGTCAATGGCTGAGAGATTCCAAACAGAGTCGAGAGGTTATCCTGGAGGTTATTCTTACGCATATAATAGGTATCACCTTGTTATTCAAGATGTAGTAGAGAGGCTGGAGGGAACTGCCTGAAAATGTAGAGCTGTGTTCCAGTAGCCATGTTTCTTGATGATGACTGAATAATGATACAGCTTTCACAGTGTGACTGTGTGATTGTGAAAACCTTGTGTCTGATGCTCCTTTTAGCTACCATGTCAGTAAAAGGAAGGAATAGGGGGAACAAATATTAAAATAAATTCAGTTTGAAATGCTAGTGATAAATGAAAGCGAGGGGTAAGGGGTATGGTATGTATAATCTCTTTTTTCTCTGTTATTTTATTTTTCGGTTGTCTTTTTATTTCTTTTTCTGAATTGATGCAGATGTTCTAAGAAATCATGAATATGCAACTATGTGATGATATTGAGAATTACTGATTATATATGTAGAATGGAATGATACGTTAATGTTTTTGTTTGTTCTTAATTTTTTTAATTAATAAATATTTAAAAAAATAGTCAAGAATTTGAATAAACATTTCTCCAAAGAAGACATTCAGATGGCCAATAAGTATATGAAAACATGTTCAACATCATTAGCCATTAAAGAAATGCAAATTAATGCCACAATGAGATACCCCTTCACACCCACTAGAATTGGTATTTTAAGAAACAGCAACTGTTGGCGAGGATGTGGAAAAATGGGAACCCTCGTACATTGTGGGCAGGAATGTAAAATGGTACAGGTTGGCGTTTCCTCGGAAAGTTAAACATAAATTTACCATATGACCTGGCAATCCCATTCCTAGTTATATACTCAAAATAATTGAAAGCAGGGACTTGGACAGTTATTTTCTCACCAATGTTCATTGCATTCACAATAGTCAAAAAATGGAAGCAATGGATAAACAAAATGTGGTTCCATATAGTAGAATACTGTTCAGCTGTAAACAGAATTGAAGTGCTAATATAGCTACATGGATGAACATTGAAGATATCGTGTTGAATAATATAAGCAAGATACAAAAGTCAAATCTTGTAGATTTCTCTTATGAATTACTCAAAATAAGCAAATTCATAGAGACAAAGCAAACTAGAGGTTACGGTGGTGGGAGGAAATTCAGAGTTATTGCTAAGTGACTATTAGTTTTGATTTCGTTTGGGAAATGAATATAGTCTGGAAAAAGATAGCGGTGAAAGGTACGTAGTATTGTCAGTCGATGTACTTTAATGTCAAAGAATTGTCACTTGAAAATGGTTAAAATGATTTTATGTACATTTTACCATACATTTTTAAATATCCAGGACTGGGCCTCTCCCCTAGAGATACCAGTTCTGCAGATCTGGAGTGGGGCCTGCATAGCTTGATTTTGTTTTGTTTAAATCGAAGTCACACATGAACATAGTTTAACATATCAATGAGTTCTACAAGTATGCTACAAAAAATGTCTCCCCCTACCACCCATTTTCCCCTCTCTAGAGAACATTCCGTTTTTTAGCTTCATATCTCTGAATAACTGCTTACATAGCTATCTCTTGATCTTTGTAGCCCTGGGTGTTTTCAGTTGGCTCCCTCCCATGGTAAAGAACAGTGGAGTAGAGAGTGCAGTCGTGCCTTCTTCCTACAGGGACACAGCCACAGCATGGCTCAGCACTGGCAGAATGTCGAGGAAGTGTGCATGCCTCACTGCTGGGCTAGGGGATAAACCACACTTAGCTTTTCTCTTCTGTAGGGCTCTTTATTTTCCTTGGACTTGATAGTCATCTTTTTTTCTTTCATTTTATTTTCTAAGTACTGTTTTACACATCCAACCTCTGGCTCTCTGCCACTTGTCTAAACTGCCTCTCCATACATTTGGATACTCATGTGCTCTCTACACTGTCTTCTTGGAGGGATCTCTTCTGGGCCTTTTGGGCCTGCTCTGCTCTGGCCTGGTCTCCGCCTGGTGCCAGTTGTTGCCCCAGGCTTGTGTCACCGCACAGGGGACTCTCCTCACCTTCCTCTTCTCCTGCATCCGGTGTCCTTCTCTTTCTCTCTGTTTTGGTGGAACTGACCTTCCAGTCAATTCCTGAGGAAGGGCTCATGCTAAGTAACATTTTTGAGACATTGTAAGTCTGAAAATGTCTTTCATCAGCCTTTATCCTTGGATATAGTACTCTAGGTTGGAAATCAGTTCCTTTAGATTTTTGGAGATTTTCCTCTATCGTCATCTAGTTTTCAGTATTGCTGTTAAGAAGTCTGAAGCCATCTGATACCTGTGATATCTGATACCTTGTAATATCTCTTTGTTCCTGGTGTTCTGAGAACAAATATACAGTGAGGTATCTTGGGGAGGACCTATTTTTACCCCACTGTGCTGGAGAGCCCTTTTGCTCTAGAAGCTCAGATCCTTTGTTCTGGGCAGTATCCTGCTACTCTGCTGGAGTTGCCCTTTCCGCCCTGGCCCCTGCTCCCCCCTCCCCCCCATTTTAGCTGTTTGCTCTTTCTGGGGTTCTTACTGTATATAGTAGACTTCCTAGCTGGCATCCACTTTTCTTCTTTTCTTTCCTATTTTCCATCTTTATGTTTTTCTCCTAGAATACTTTCTAGAGGATATTCTCAACTTTATTCTCCATCCCTTCTATTAAATTAGTTCTATGCTCACATTTTTTTCATTTCTAAAGGTTCCTATTCTTGTTTCATGGTTGTCTAGTCTTCTTCTCTTGTCTTCTGAGGATATACTTAGAATGCCTTCTCCCTAAGTAGTCTCCGTGTCCCCCAAGTTGCCTATTTTTTGTTTGCTTTGTCTTTTTTTATGTCAGGGGCTTTCTTTAGATGATGGCAACCCTTGGTGACTACTTATATTGATGAGTAGAGCATGGAGAAACTGAACAGAAGCCCTGAGGGTGTGCATGGAGCTTGGTGACTGCAGGTCTCTGGACTTTGAGGTTGTTGGACTGTTGTTCTGTTGGAGAGGCCTTGCTTTAGGCCTTCTAGATCCTGTAAGTCCTGCATCCACCTACTTTCCAGCTTCTAAAATTGTGTGGCCTTTTTCTCCACTCATTCCCCCATCCTTATGAGAGTTGAACTTTTTTTTTTTTCCTTAACTCGTTCATTCATTTTAGTGGTGTGTCATATGAGAGGGACAGGGTAGATGTGTGTGGTCATGGTATGTCTTCAGAGCTCCGCAGGTGATTTTGAAGTGTACCAGTGCTAAAGACCATAGGAATAGGTCATCCCTTCAAACTCCAAAACTCTGGCATTTTGAGTCTTCTGGGGATATCCACCATTTCTCTTTAGTCCTTAGAACATCAAACAGTGCCTGAGTGTTGGTGGCATTAGTTGCCTACAAATGAAGCTGTATGATCTCCAAAAATGGCATCTAATGGAGTTGAACATAACCAGGGCCACTCTGAGGAAAATGAAAAAAAATGTTCCCATTTCCTTTAATTTCTTCTCATGTTGCCTTTTTGTTCCTATATCCCCTGAATTCATTTCCTAGGGCTGCTGTGACAAAGTCTCACAAACGAGGTGGCTTAAAACAACAGACAGTTATCTTCTTTCTGCTTTGGAGGCAAGAAGAGAAAAATCCAGGTGTCAGTAGGGCTCTGCTCCCTCCACCGGCTCTCGGGGAGAACCTTTCCTTTCCTATTGAGGGTTCTGGGGTAGCTGGCCATCCTCAGTGTCCTTGGCTTGTAGACACATCATTCCAGTCTCTGCCTCCATTGTCACATGGCATCCTCCTCTGTATCTGTGTCTCTTCTTACCAGGACACCCATCTTACTGGATCAAGGGCCCACATTCCTCCAATATAACCTCAGCTAACTTAGGTAATTATATCTGCAGTTACCCTATTTCCAAATAAGGTCATATTCTGAGGGACTGGAGGTTAGGACTTCGACATATCTTTTTTGAAAACACAGTTCAAGCCATATACCCCACGTGACTATCTTGTTTTCTAACTCTCTTCCCCTTCAAAACCTATCCTTAAGAAACATTTTCCTCCTCCAGGATAAGTGACTCTGAGCCTTTTCTTCCATTCCAGAAGGCTGTGGTTCCTATGAAAGGACTTCTGGGTACAGATGGGCTGCCACAACCCTGTAGTCACATCAGTCTTTAAGAACCAATGACCTGGGGAGCCTGTCTGTCCCAGTCTAACATCCTTGTGCCCCCATAACACTGCAAGCAATGGGAAGGGCCAACTTCTGGGACTCAGGCTGGGCATACCCAAGATCCCAGAAGGCCAATCTCCAGGGCCTGCCCTTCTTGGCTCCACTTCTCGGAGCCGCGGAACCCAGCCCGTGCACAGGCAGTGAACAGGGTCTGCTCTGGGGCACACATCTGAGCAGCTGCTGTGTGAGAACCCTGAGAACTCCTGTAGGAGAGTACAGCTGGGATGATACTCCTGCAGCCTTGTAGCGCAGAAGCACCAGGGTCTAGATGAGCATGGCTCAGTCAACCCATAGCCACAGTCTGACAGGACTGCAGGGGTGCAGAAGTGACTGACGCTGGCTTCGCAGATCCCCGCTCAGGAAGGACAGAATGTCTTCCCTAGTACATCCCTCTGCAGAGCAGATGTGGAGACCTAGGAAATGGCAGAAGGGGACCAAGGGGAGAGGACCTCTGGCTTTGCTGTCAGCTCACTAGAAGAAGAATGATGCAGAGGACACTTCTCCCCAAAACCCTGTCTCTGGAAGCCTCACTTATCTAGACCAACTGTTTTCAAACAGTTTTCAGCAGTGGAACCCATTCTTCAAACAGAATCTTGTACTTACTCCAGCTTTGTTAAGCAAGTAACAGCAGTACTCCACAAGCCTGCTGGCTGTTCTGAATGCCACAAGAACCAGGGGGACAGAGCACAATGCAAACTGGCTGAGGCCCAGGCAAGGTGTGGAGACTCAGTGGAGAGGGCCACGTGGCCATCGGGCTCACCAACTCCCGGTCCCACACCTCCGTATACTGGCCTCACACGTGACCCTTGGGCCTGTCCAACATGGGGGAGACCCAGAGGAACACCACAACCTAATGCACATAGGAAAACAGAGCCCAGGGCTGTGCAGAAAGGGTCAGGGGCACCCCAAATTCTCAAGGCAAAGAAAGGTGGATAAAAGTTTAAAGCAGAGAGAGAGAGATGTGACTTTGGAGGAGGCAGCAAGCTAGAAAGCGCAACTGGTCCTTTGGATAACCACCATTTGTTTGGTAAGGGTTTATTTCCAGAGCATTTCCTTCCTGGGCTGATTTTTTACATAGCTTTGAAAGTTCTTGGATTCCTCTACCCCACCACCCCTAGAACGTTCCCACTGAGTTTTATACGTGTTCACAGAAGATCCATATCAAGGTGATCTGTCTAGGTAGATATTTCCTTCAGATGTGCAGTTTTCAGTACGTGGGTTTTCTCACACTCTGGTGTAGGGAAAGAGTGGGGTGAGTGAATGTGTGTGTGTGTACATGTGTGTTGGGGCTCCTTATGAGAAAGCAGCCTGCTAGAAGTTTGAAGAGCCCTCACAACTCTGTAGGAGGCCTGGCCTTGGACCCAGCACTTCCCTTCCCTCCGGGCATCAGCTTTGCAGTTTTCTCACCAGCAAATGAGGGACAGGACTAGCTGCTCTCTGGGTCCCTGAACTGGTTCTGTGAATCCCTGAAATACAGAAGGCCAGAGCTTGTTTTGGTAAAGGTGTTGTTTTCTCTTGCCTATAGAGTTAGCTGCACTGCCCTCCTCTCCAAATTATCTAAGGATAGGCATCTGTGTTTTGGGGTTATCTGACCTTGCCATCCCCTGGTGTGCATTTAGTTCAGTTTCATGAACATATCTGCAGCAGTGACTCTGAAACCCCATGCCTCATGGAGTTCAGAGGGTGGTGAAAATGATAAGTATCCAGTGGGAGGAGCCTGACTGGGGATGCCACTTCTGTCCTACAGATGGGGGTTGGGGCAACCTTCAAAAGGCTGGTGATGCCAGAGCCAGCAGAAGGGACTGGGGAGGGGCTGAGGCCTAGAGCTGGGAAGCAGGTGAGTGGCTCCTTCCCTTAGCCTCAAGCCCAATGCAGTGGCACCCAGCCCAGCCCATGAGGAGGCTATCAGGGTGGGGCCTTCTACATGCCATGCAGAACAGTCCTGGGAATAGGTGGCTTGAGGTGGGGAGGCAGTTAGGGGACCCCGGCCATCCACTCACTGAGCAAGGAGCATGAGCCAGGCTCCATATAAGGCTCTGGCAAGCAGGTGGACCCTGCCCTGGCAGAGCATGCAGCCTCTGAAAAATGGTAGAAGTGGATGGATGGTGTGGGTAGGCTGACCTTTCGACCACACATTAGCCCTGCCTGTGGCTTCCCCAGTTCATGAAGGTGTAAGAATGCACCCCGGAAGAGAGGCAACAGGTAATCCTGGCTGGAGAAGTTTTCTAGTTGAATCATTTATCTAAGCTAGTTGATAAATGTGGCTGTTTATCAATAAAAATCAATTTATATTTCTCAATATAAATAAATTGTGGCTAGTTGAATCATTTATTTGAGTGTGTGGTCTTAACCACAACTAATCTAGTGGCTGTAGTCAGATGGAATATTCTAGATGAGAAAATTAAAGTTAACCAGGTCTGTATATTTATATATATATAATATTTTTTATATATATATAAAGTTAACCAGTTCTGTGTGTTTACTCAAAAACAGACTTGTTTTGATTCCAGGATACACAAACCTGTCACATCTCTAGCCTGTGTTATCTAAACTGTGCAGTATTTTGACCTCACCTTACAACTAAGATCCACCCCTTATACTGAGAATAGTCACTCCCAGTTCCTCCTATAGCGGAGGGCACCCAGCTGTGGTGGAGGGGAGCGGGGTGGAGGGGAGTGCGCCATTCGCTACAGTTTGGGAATATTCTATCACGTTAAAATTTTGATCCTTAACTTGAACTCTATTTTAGTCAAAATCTCAGTGTATAAAACTAACAAATTCTATCTAGAGAATCTCTTAATAATGAAAATAAGTAATGGCTTACTCTGTAATATTGGTGGCTGGGAATAAAGAAAATGCAGGCTTACTTGTTTGTAATAATTAGTAATGATTCCTGGGGCATTGACTTTTGAGAA